>CADDXX010001083.1:44907-65122 GCA_902810485.1 Alauda arvensis | reverse complement strand
CCAGGAATTGATGTTTTCATAGTATTTGAATTTCTTTAGGGTCCTTTGGGGAAGGCAGAGATGAGAACTCTGTGGTCTCTTGTGCCTTAAAGAACTGAGAAATCTCTGTAAGTGATACAGTGTTGGACTCAGCTTGTCCTGCAGTCTCCCTCTTCAAAGGCCACAGGGGCTCTTAAACAAGCCGAGTTTTACCTCAGGATCCATTCTGGGAACTTTTGGAAGGGTTGGGTTTCAAACTAAWGATTGTGTATTTAAATAAATCGATTATTGTTATCCTTGATAACAAATATTTGCCAGTAATCCTGCTGAAAAACGTGCTTGTGGCACACTCCCCGTTTTTTCTGTTTAATATCCCAGCTGTTTTACTGGCCCACATTTTTTCTTCAAAATGCTGGAAGTGAGAAAACCGTGTTTCTGCATAAAAGGGCTCGAAACCACTTTGGGTTTAACTCAAAGGCATTCAGGAGCAGKCAAATGCTGTCAAGTGTCTTCAGCCAGTAGATTTCAATTTGTATTTAATACTTGCATAACTTAAACGTTGGCCAAGAGAATTTTAAGCATTTTTTCCCCCTTTAATTTGACTGAAAAAAAAATTWAAAAAAGTAAAAAAGACTCCTCCTGGACTGAGATCTTGTATCTCAAGTTTCAGACCGAAGTAAACTTTTACAGCCCAGTTGTAAAATAGCAGTTTATGGGGCAAACTCTGCCAAAACTTTAACTATAACCGTGCCAAAGTGCCATTATAATAATCCWGCAATAATCATGGTCCATTATATGAAATCACTCGCACAGACAAAGGCTGCTAACCTTTCCAAGTAGGGAGGGAAAAAAAAAATAAAATGTTCCTTTCAGATCAGGGATAAATTCCAACTGAGAGGACCAAATGCTGCAGCACTTTAAGCAGTGAATACATTTACTTCTCCCCAGGGCTCAAATAACCCAACATTTGGTARATGTTTAACAAGGACAGAGCCCTCCCTCCCATTTGCCCTTTTCTCATCTACACCGGATTAACAAATTCAGTTTAACAAGATGATCTGTGTCACCCCCTGTGTCATCCCCCAATTAGATCCTGCCTCCTGCTATTGGCTCRTCACCCCAGTCCATTTGTTTGAGGAGGGGACCCAAGGTAATTAGCTGTGTGCCAAAAAAGTGTCATTCGTTCATTTAAGGAATAACTGAAATTTTTAAAAATTTGTATGTTCTGGGTTTTGACAGATCATTTTCACTTTGGGGGCTGATACAAAGCAATGAATTCAGATCCCCCAAATCACCAATGGTGCAGGTTCAGGCATTTCAAGGCACTTGAAGTGATTTCTTTGCTGAAATCAGCTCCACCCAAACCTGTCCACTCAACAGCTTTCCTGTCTGGTGCTTGAGACTCTTTTAATTCAGGTTTCAAACAGTCCCTGATCCTGCAAAATTCCCAAAACGGTCTGTAAGTCCTCAATCTCCAACACCAGAGGTACTCCCCACCTTGCATCCACATTTTTATGGGTGTTTAGGTGGGATTTAATCTTAGCAAGATGAGGAAGTGATTTCTAACCCTGGGGATTTGCTGCAGCTCAGGAACACGAGGAAGGCTGGGAGCAGGACAGGACCCGTTTGGTTAGGATGGGATGATCAGCTGACAAAGCCTGTCTTTATTCCCAGTCTGGCCCGCTGGTTTTTGGCTGTTTTGAGAGTCAATGACTGCAGTTTTATCCTGATAACATCCAGTGACAGAGCTAAGAGTGCCTTTGGAGCTGCAGGTTCAGTTCTGGCTGAGCCTGGGCCCCTTCAGATGTGCTTAAAATCACAAATATGCTTAAAAAAAAGCTCCTGCTTTTCCTGAACCTCACTGAGCGGAGCTCTAGGCCCAGCCTAAGTGCTGATCTAAGAYTGAGGAGACACCAGTCTGTCATTAAACCTYGMATCCTCTGGTGTTGCAGCCCTTGTGGAGGCACAGAAGGGTCTGAAAGAGATCTTGTTTTCTTTTTTTTTCTTGTTTCCTTTTACAGTTTCTTCTTTTTCACTGCTTGCCCTGGGAATGAGCTGAGCCCTGGTGGTGCAGCCTGGCTCTGGGAACAACTTCTGTGCCATGGCCACACCACCAGGCTGAGAGAGGGGGAAACTTGTGCCAAAATTTTGGGTGCCAGGACCTCTGATCACCCATGACACGGAGTTTTCTGGGTGTGCTCTGTAAAACTGGGCTTTGTCTGAGAGAATGGTGTGAACAATCTGCAGGGAAATGCAGACTTTTTCCACTCCCTACGTGTCCTACACTAAATGGCAATTTTCCAGTGTCACTTGTAAAAGATCTCTGCCTTGAAGTGCAAAGAGATGCCAGAGGGATTTTGGTGCGAGCTTTTGCGTTGCACCGAAGGCCATAAAAACATCCCCTCGAAATTCTCCTTTTTTGGTTGCAAGKGGAGCTCAGTGGGTAAGGCCTGGCCCATCTTTGCCTGGTTTTATGAGTCTCTCTTTTTAGGTAGACGCTCAAAAATATCTCCCTCTTAACTCCTTCCAAAAGGGCCAGTGGAAAGTGCTGGCTTTACCAGCGACACAAAACACTTTGGGGGCGGGGAAGGGACCAGAAAATGAGTTATCCTCTGCTTCTCTCATGGCAAACACACTCAAAACCAACCACTTTCCCTCTGCTCTGCTGTGGAAGTGCCATTAAATTGGTTTCTTTGCATCCTTTCTCTCCTTTTTTTGATACAAACTGGTTTTTTAGGCTTTACTACCAGCACCACATCCTTGCTGAAACCTTGCAGACCTTGATCAGCCAATCCCAAGGCTTGGGAGGCCTGGGAGCAGGGAAGGAGCTCCCTTTTCTGCCTGCACARCTCTATTTTTGGCTCTTCCCTTGCTCAAATGAAAGTGTCTGATTAAGTAACACAGAGGAAACAGACTGCAGGCCAAGTCTGAATCATTCAGCTATTAATTTTTTTTAAAAACTGGTGGGTTTTTGATTTTTTTTCTCCCCTCAAAATCCATGTTCTCTCCTTTCCATGCCCCAAGAGGGACACTGAGGAAGCTGATCTGGATGAGGTGTGAATGTGCAGGGTGTGAGCTCTGGAGACACCCTGGTGCACAATGAAAGCTGCCTGAAGCTGGCTTGGCTTTTGAAAATGGATTTACTCCACCCTAGGTCTCAGCAAGAGATTTTCGTGCTGAGATGTAATTAGCTAATTAGCTGATTTRGCTAATCCTTCTTTCAAATGAGTTTGGATTGCTTTTCTTGGCTGTCCCCAGAGCTCTCCCAGTGACTGATGCCATCACACCCTGGCATGGACATTTCTGCTGTCCCATCTTTTCTGAGCCCACTGCGATGGGGAGCAAAGAACTTTTCCAATCTAATCYAAACTTGCCACCCATTCAGTCTGTGCAGTTCACTTCCAAAATTACCACTGGGGATTTGCATTTCAGGTACATCTGATCCCTTTTCTTGAGAAATCAAGGCTCTCATTTCAAGGGAAGCCAGGAGGTGCAGGGTCTTTGAGTGCTTCTTAAATTGCCAGGATAAGTGCTGGGGGCACAACTGGATTATCTGACATCTTTGATAATTAACATGCAGTCCAAATCAGAATATTTTAATTAATAAATTATAAATAAATTTAATTAATAAATTAATAAATTTGATGCAGCACCCTTGAGGATTTTAGATCTCAGCCTAGACCAAGGGAATAAGAAGTACCCTGACAGAATGGACCTTGCCTGCTCGTGTAGGCTCTGATGAATTGTAGATTTTGATTCCATTCCTGAACCATTAGTTGGTTGTTTTTGTTGGGTTTTTGGGGTTTTTTTTGGGGGGGAGAATTCACTGAAAATGGACTGGAAAAGGGTAGAATGGACTTGAATGGAGAAAGGAATGGTTTAAACTCAGGTGAGACTCCTCTGAGTCAGTGAGTTGTACCCCCAAGAGTTGTTATCAGCATTCCCCTGTCCCTTTGGAAGGATGGGATGTGCAATATCCCACAGCTCCTGCTTCCAGCTCTGCTCTGTGCCCTCACTCATGGCTTGTGCAAGGACAGAATATGCTCATTAAATCTGCAGACAACACMAAGTTATAAAAGCCTGCAGATAAACTGGGGGACAGGAGTGGGAATTTAGAGAGGCATATAAAAATTGAGGAAATGGTAAAAAAAACCAACAAAAAAGGGTTTAAAATTGGAATAAGGTATAAAATAAGAGATGCATAACGTGAAGGTGATGACACTTTAGGGAACTTTTGAWGAATTACAGTCAGATCAGAAGCTGAATGCAAATTTAACCCCCAAATTTAACCAGGCACGTCATGGTGCTGCAAAGAAAGGCAGGCTTTGTGACTGGAGTTTGGTGGGCAGTCACCTCTGCAGACACTGCTGTGTCACTTGGCACTGATARGGTGTCAGCTGGGTTTGCTGCCGCTCCTCAAAGCTGGAAAGATCTTGGATAAACACTGGGAACATTTATGGGTCTGGGAAAAACCGGCTCAGAAGGAGAAATTGGAAAAACTGCGGCGTTCTTGTCTTCTCAGGGACACTGAAGGGAGGCACAGGTACTCTGTAAGGACATTAAAGGCTTTTTTTTTTTAAAGAAAAAAAAGGTTGTTACCTCTTTTACAAGTTTGTGCCGCGGCCAAAGTCACAGCAGGAGAGTTCCAGGTTGGATGCAAGGAAAATTTCCCCAGAAATCGTGGTAGCACTGGGTTGGAGCAGGGACCAGGCAGTTTCTGCTGGTGGTGATCAGCAGAAACAGCTGAGAAAATGGATTTATCAGCAGTGAAATCCAGAGAGTCACCCCTGTCTTGTGGGGACTTCTTGGGGTCCCTTTTTTGGTGTGGGGTTTTGAGAGCAATCAGCACAGTCCTGCTGGAATGGTGTCCAGGGGCAGCACTTCCTCAGCTGGACTTTCTATTTATTTATTTATTTTATTTATACTGCTCTTTTTAACCTTTGCAGGTAATCAGTTTAAATCTAATTATTTAAATATTTAATTATTTAATTATTTGATTATTTAATTTCTAGACTATCCATGAGCAGCTAGGTCAGGATCAGGACCCTCTGGGAGCAGCTCAGTTGTTTGCACAGGGATTCCTGCTTTTTTAGGAAGCTTTATCCCCCAGTCCCACTGCAACTTTCCAAAGAGGATCCTGGTCTAGAATCTGGCAATATTTTTGCTGTCAAATGTAGGAAATAAAATTATATTAACTTTTTTTCCTGTATTAAACAGACCTAGAGCCATGTGCCAACCTCTTTTTTTTCTCTGACCATGCCCCTTCTGCAGCTGTTAGCTCTGCATAAAACTACAAGGGCAGGGCAGGCAGGTGGGATGGGGAAAGAAAATCAGCTTTTCCCCCTGTGATGTGAGGCACCASTGAAGGTGGAATCCTCTCCATCCTCCTCTGCACACATCTGGAAAATGCATTGCAGTGTTTCCAAAGAGAGAGGGCTGGGAGAGAGGCCACAGTCACGAGGCAAATGCCAAATTAGATCCTTTAATTAATCACATTAAGACATTTAGAAGCTTGTGCATTCCCCAAATTTTAATCATCTTTGGAAATGCTGTTTTCTTTATATACTCCGTAATTTTCTTGGCTTTTACACCTTCAGGCAGTTCTGCTTGGGGCAGCATTTAGGGAAGGGAGACAATTCCCCTGCATTTTTGGAATAGTGAGTGAGTTTGGAGCAGCCACTTGAGTGGTTCATTGTGTGTGCACGCACCTCTGTGTCTAAATAATCACAGTAATTTCCTTTCTTCAGCTCTTCAAAGTCCCAGCTGAAATCTGGATTTCAGTGCAGTTAAATGCATGTAATTCAAAAAAAAATAATAAAAAAAGGGGGAAGAAGCATTTAGTGCACAGATGGGGAACTGAATCACACAGAACTAAGGGGCTGTCCAACAATAATACAGAATAATACAGAATAATACAGAAAAACCGAGGCTGAACTTTGTGACATCTCACTCAAATTTAACAACAAGGCTGTTGTTGAATCTCCAAGTTGTTCTCTGGTACATAAACCAGTGTCACCACTCAGGCCTTGAACTGGTTTTGCTTTCAGGTCAAACCTCTCTGGGCTGGGCTGGAGCACGGGGTGTGACTAAACTGGGGAAAATGGTGATTTCACACCARAGCCAYGGAGATGTGGCCAGAGGGGTGGGARCCAAGCCTTGCAGCAGGYTTGACCCCCGAGGTGCTGCAGCCAGAGGTGCCACATTGCTGCATTTTGGGGGGTGGATGTCACACTTGTCACCCCAGCCCTGCCGCAAAATGGGCACAGATTGCATCTTCAAACCTAAAATACATCCACATATTTAAATGTATGCRTTTGAAATGCATCTCTTTTTCATTTCAGCAAGGCAGGGGGGAAGAAAGAGAGCAGAGGAAAAGCCCTGGGGTCCTTTGCTAGAGTTTGTAACAAGCTCATTGTGAGCATCAGCAATTCAAACTTCAYCAAGTGAAAATGCCAGGGGTTGCAGTGATTTCAGGGCAGCACCCTCAAGCAAATTTGGGGGGCTGGAGATGGCTCAGCATCCTGCTGTTCCCAATTCCCACTCTTCCCTGCCACTATTACTGTTAGAAATGCATTTAAAAGTCCTGAACTGCTGACTAAACCAGCACACCTACACAGCTGCACGAGTGTTGTTGGGGTTATTGCTCTTGTCATTGTCACCCACTGACCAGGGGACAGGGATGGGCCAGTGCTGCCAAAGTTCATTCCAGCACAAGCCACATCCAAAAGCCTCAACCTGCATTTCATGTCCTCACCATACACGTGCAGCAATCCATCTGCTTAAGAAAAAAGTTGTAATTTTTATCAATCCATAATTACCCCGTTCTTCTAATACTGTTTGGTGAAAGGAAGACAGCGATGTGCTTCTAAAAACTCAAACTTTTAGCGATGTAATATTTAAAATTTGGGATGTTTTTGCTGCACAGGTGGATGGGARAGCCATTAAACAATGGCTGTTATGACAATGGGATGTTATCACTCAGGAGCCTTGGCTGGGGACACACAAAAACCACAGCTGGGAGAGAGGTGCCATCCTGGGAAGCTGGGATGTGGCTGCAGGGATGCCAGCCCTGCTCCTGACATTCTTGAGCCCCCTCCTCTTTGCTGCTCTCCTTTTCCCCTTGCTCTCTCTCTCTTCCCCCCGAAATAATTCGAACTCTGGAGATCAGATGAAAAAATTCTACTCAGCAATTATTTTTTTTTTCCTCCAAGCTCGTTCAGGGAGAAATATGTGCTATCTCAGAGACGCTGTGTGGGTGTGAAAGGGTGAGCTCAGCCCTCTCTGCAGGTTAAGAAAACAGCAAACTCGTTCTGTGRCATTCCCTCATCCTCTGCTGACCTGTGCGAGGCACGGGGAGTGCTGTGCACACACCTGAAGCTGAAACAGAGCTGCAAAACATCTCMAAGCCCCTGCAGTCGTTGGGTGGGGCTGGGGTGGATGAGCAGGTGCATGCCAAAGCAGAATTATCCCGGGGGTTGTGTTCCTGGCCCGTTTCATAACCACAGAGCAGGTTTGGGGGGCAGGAAGCTCCCAAGGAAAAGGGAAATGAGAGTGGGAAACCCAATCCAGGAGTGAGTGGCTGTCCTGGAGCCAGCCCAGCTGCCAGGTTCTGGCAGGGGTTTGGAAGCTGAGGATGTGCTGAGTGTCAGGCCAGGGCTGTCAGTCACCTTGGTTCAGGTTGATGCTCCAGGGAGCTGGCCCCACTCCAGGGGATGGCTCTCCTAAATAAAGATMTCACTGCTCTTTTCTTGGAACTGGGTGTTCTTCCCTCCTCCCCTCAGCCTTTCCCTCCTTCTTTGTGCTGTGGAAAAAAAATGGCTCTGCACGACTTGGGGGGATGTTCAGGTACAGACAAAAATYTCACATCCCTGCAGGAAAAAAAAGGGAAACTTTACAATTAAGACTGACCCAGATTAATGTGTGTAGTTTTTTTGGKTTTTTTTTTCAGAACAGGATGAACTGAACAGATAGGCTGAAAAATGCAGTGAGTAATTCTGTGCAAACTCAAGCCTTTGGTATGCAGCTTAATCTGGCACAGCACCCAACCTGCCTGACTAATCTGCTTTGTGTCAGCATGACAGGGCTGGCTGGGAGTGATGATACCTCTCAGCAGACARAGCCATTTAGCTGGGCCGTCTATTAGTGGTGTTGGACAAGGTCTCAGGCACACAAACCCTCCTGCAGGACCACCTGAAAGCCTAAAAGGAGGCATCACCTCTGCTTTTGGCTCACCTGTGGGAGCAGTTAAAGCCTGCCTGCTCTCTCAATCTTTTCTGCTCTCTCTTATGAAGGATTTATTCCTCGTGATGTCCAGAGACTCCCTGATCCACCCAAGAGTACAATAATTTCTTTCTTTCACATGTTAACTCTGTGTTAACAGGGGAAAATTTCAGACCAGCTGTGCTTGGGAAGGGGGAAGTTGGGTTTTGGGGTACCCAGGTTTTCTTTGCTGCTCTGTGCTGTGCATATTCTGTGTTGTCTGAAAATCAGAGCCCCTTGTGATGCCTGAGTTTGTGTGTCCACAGGAGAAGTTTAAAGTCAGTGACCACCGCTGAAAAGCACAGATTCTGAGGTTAATTGTGATAAGATAAAGGACAGTTAATTAGTTGAGTTGCTCTTCCTCTAATGCTGTTTGCTTTCAGCAAAGAAGAAGAAATGAAGTTACTCAGACACTTGGCCTGTGYTGTAGATCAGAAGTGATAAATTCAAATAGCTACCAAATGCTTCACAAAAATACCAAAAAACCTAGCAAGCAAGCGAAGGAATCTGAATGCTCAGGCTGGAGCTGAAAAAGGAAAATAATGAAAACCATCCTCCCTCATGAATAGTTTTGGTCCTCATTATAGATTAGTAGTTTTGTGAGATGATGTAGAAATGTTCCTTATTATCACAGCTTTATTGCCTACCTCTGTACATCTGTTCCAGAATTCACTTCAAAATGGCCCAGACATTCCAATAACCCAGTGTGGCTCGGAATTCTCATATTGTTCTCTGCTGTGTTAAAATCTGGGGTGGAAAAGCTGGTGCTTTTTAAATTCACCATTGCACAGACCGTGCAACATCTGGGGGAGCTCTGCTCTGCTGCTCTCCCTGTTCCTTTAAATTTGGGCTGGAGTTATGATGTGCATGAAAGGCTCGAGACCTTGTGTGTGGCAGGTGTTATTYCAAGCTGACAAAAACCCAGGAATATGTTCATTTTGCTTTGATACTGCCTCTTGACAAAAATGCACAAAAGCCTGGTGCAAACCYTGGCARTATTTTATTTTATTTTATTTTAAAAACAGGCAAATGGGGCATCTTCTGCGCTAGGAGAAATTAGCAATCAGCTTAATGTATGTGCATGTGTTTATTTAAAAATATTATAATGAAATGGTTCCCTGGGAGGTTATTTATTATTATTATTCCCTACAATTAGAGCTTCTCTGTTGAGATGCACTTTCTGGAGGAGCAGTGAAATGTTTTGGGGTCTTATTTTTCCAAGAATGAGGCAAACTGAAAACTTCTTATATATATTATATATAGATATAGATTCCTTAGAAATATCTTGATTAATTACTCATCATTGGCAGTCCAACATAATTAAAGTGATCTGTAGAGAGGGATCTTTAGCAGAGTGAAATGTGCTGGTTCTGGTGCTGAACTTTGCTGCTGGTGTTTGGCTGCTCTGCCCCAAGACATCCTAAATTTAACCTGTATAAAAGCACTTCTTTAGCCTGTTACTTGTATTTTTATTTAAAGACAAACAAAAAGTTCCAAACCAGCAGCAAACCCCACACCCTCCCAAAACCATAATTCATAAATGTGGGAGAGGATTCAAACTTCACATGCACCATCCCTGTGTCTGATGGAAGCAGAATCTTTGGGGAGATTTTTAAAATGCTGCACACCTGAATGTTCTGAATGAGCCCAGGGGGTTTTTCTGAATTGTTGTTCATGTTCAGCAAGAGGGAAAAGAATTTTTTGGGGGGAAAATGGTGCATGTAACCAAATCCCATCTTAATGGTTTTTACTCCTTAATCCTTTGGAGGTGTGTAACTCCTTGGAGTGCCTGTAACCTCCTCTGAGGGGGATGTGGGAGGGTTTTTGTGGCTGGGATTTTGGGTTAAAAGCATCCCAGTTGTGCTTGGCATCGCTCTGCAGGGGTGGGTGTTGCCAGGGCAGGTCTGAGCAAGCTGCATTTTCAACCTGACCTTCTCCTCACCTCCAAAAACTTCCTGGTTGCGTGGTCAGGGGGAGATTTATGAGCAAGAGCAGGGTGTGATGTGTCTGTCCCAGCAGCGAGGGAGAGCAGGGAACTTGTTAAGAGAGGGAATGAGGAGCAGGAGAGGCTGAAAGTGAGTCTGGGTTTCAGGCAGAAGCACCTCAGCTTCTGCCCTGCTGTAATTACCCAGCCACTGAAGGAATAAAACGCTRAAAAAAATCAATTTTATWAAAAAATCAATGTTTTAAGCAATCTGAAAAGCTCTCGTAATTTTAAACCCCTCCACAATGTGCAGGTTCAGAGCCCTGATCACCTTCCAAAAGTGCTCCAAAAAACTTTAAATTGTTCTGCACAGAAAAGGCTCTGGGCTCCCATTTCACTCCCAAATGGGAAGAACAGCAATAATTCTTAAATAAACCTCTCTGCCCAACCCTGCCCGTGCTGCCATGAAGTTCCTACATCTCAGTTTCAGTGTTTTATTTATATTGAAAAACAATTCTGCTTATAATCTATAAAGATTATTTTCATCCACTGTAATAACAGATTTTTAAGGTAAAAATAGGAAGGGTTTTCTCAGGTTTTAGTTCCTGAAATGACAAATCTTTTCCCACGAAGAGTTTTTCTATTTGTTCCTGTATTTAGCCCAGACAAAAAGTACAAATKGATGAGTGTGGCTGTTATCACTCCCCAACTTCCAGCTCTGTGCAGAAAGTGATTTTCCATTGAATTGCAATTTCATTCACAGAGGGCTTTGGACCTTATATAATTAAAATACCTCAATCCCCTTCAAATTAGAAAAGCAAATTGTTACACATCATAAGTAGGTGCTTTCCACCCTAACGACAGCCACTTGGGTGATTTATGMCACGCATTATTTTATATCAAAGCACAATGAAATAGGCATTACCAGAGGTAATCTCAGTAATGCCTGGGCAGGGATCTCAAACCTCAGTGCAACAATGAATGCAGTATTTAAAATGCAAAAACCCAAAGACATTATTATGGKTTTGATTTCTTGTGCCACAGCTCCTCCTGATCTGCTCTATTAGCACAGCCACACAAAGGGGTGTTTGGGATGTATTTTTGCTAAGATAACAGACGGGGGAAAAAAATGAAATATAAAGTCGGGTTTTGTGCAGGGATTGTTATCAAAGGGATGATAAAGTAAAAGTGCATAATGGCAGGGAAAAAAAAGAAACAATTGATGGTGCACAAACTGGAATACACTGGGCTCATGGAATGTGCTCGTTTTCAGCCTTTAAGCCCTTGCATTATTAAAACACATCATAAAATMAAATGCTTGGGTAATGCACAAACAAATCAGAATCAAGTAGCTCCTTGAGTGAGATTATTTTCACGTTTTTCTGCGTTCTGCATGAGGATTATCCCTTCCCTCCTGCCCCCTCTGACCCATTCCAGAGGCACTGGTGAGAATCCCAGTGTCCCCAGTGTCCTTGGAGGCAGAGCAGGGACAAATGGCCAAAAATGAGAACAAATGGCCCCAAACTGGCCATTTTTGTGCTGGAGGGGAGAAAAAGGTGCCTAAAACCATCTGAGGTGTGAGACTGGAGCGAAATTCCTGCAGGAAGGATTGGAATTTAAAGGAAAAAAAATTAAAAATTTGATATCTGCATTGATTTTAAGTGAGAAGCTGAGGTTTGAGGTTGCCCTGCAGTGTTTTAGGAGCTGGATTTGGGATCCACCCTGCARCAGCAGAGGTTTTCCTGTGGATGTTCTTGTCTGAAGTCAGGAGGTCTTGGTGTGTGAGGGTCCAGAAGAGGCTGATGGAAGCAAAGAAATGCCAGAGCTGCTTGGTTTGGGATGAGGAATTATTTCTGTTATTGCTGCCTCTGAGGAGAGGGGCAGGTCATGGGGAACCTTCCTCACTTGGGAGAGCAAACCCTTTTTTATCCCTGAAAAATTTGGGAAGCACTTTTTCCTCCAGCTCAAGGGCTACACCCTCCTGCCCTATTGGATTTTTGGGGGGCATTTGTCACCCCACAGAACACAGGAGGCAGAGTGGGGTGGGATCCCCTCATGGATGAGGGATTTCCATCTTGATACAGATGCTTGGGTGCCGTGCTTGCAAGGGATTTTTGAGAAGAAATAACGCGTGTTCTTGCTCCAGCAGGATATAAAAATGACTTTATGCTAGGCAGTCTGTATTTTATTGGGGTTTGCTTCGTGTTAGTGTCATGGAAGGGCCTGGATTTCRATATAACAATATGGAGGTGCACGTGTAATTTGTGCTGTGATCACATTAATGCCGAGCCGCTGCGCGTGGCAGCAGTGTTAAAACCAGTGTGACAGGATAATAGGAGTAAAAAGTGATGTAAAAACCATTAATATCAGAGAAAGTTAGTCATTTTTATACCAAGGATTCTAAGGGGTGATTTGAATAAGATTCCTTGTCTTTTTCTCTGATCTGGTGATGTAAAACCATTAATATTATAGAAAGTTATTCATTTTATAGAAAGGATTTTAAGGGGTGATTTGAATAAGATTTCTTGTTTTTTTCTCTTGATCTGGTGATGTAAAACCATTAATATTATAGAAAGTTAGTTATTTTATACCAAGGATTCTAAGGGGTGATTTGAATAAGATTCCTTGTCTTTTTCTCTGATCTGGTGATGTAAAACCATTAATATTATGGAAAGTTATTCAATTTATAGAAAGGATTCTAAGGGGTGATTTGAATAAGATTTCTTGTCTTTTTCTCTGATCTGGTGATGTAAAACCATTAATATTATAGAAAATTATTCATTTTTATACCAAGGATTCTGAGGGGTGATTTGAATGAAATTCCTTGTCCTTTTCTCTGATCTGGTGATGTAAAACCATTAATATTATAGAAAGTTATTCAATTTATAGAAAGGATTCTAAGGATGATTTGAATAAGATTCCTTGTCTTTTTCTCTTGATCTGGTGATGTAAAACCATTAATACTATAGAAAGTTATTCATTTTATATTGAGGATTTTAAGGGGTGATTTGAATAAAATTCCTTGTCTTTTTCTCTGATTTGGTGATGTAAAACCATTAATATTATAGAAAGTTAGTAATTTTTATGCTAAGGATTCTAAAGGTGATTTGAATAAGATTCCTTGTCCTTTTCTCTTGATCTGGTGATGTAAAACCATTAATATTATAAAATTACAGAATTATAAAACCATTAATATTATAGAAAGTTACTCATTTTATAGGAAGGATTCTAAGAGGTGACTTGAATAAAATTCCTTGTCTTCTTCTCTGATCTGGTGATGTAAAACCATTAAAATTATAGAATTATAGAATTATAAAACCATTAATATTATAGAAAGTTAGTCATTTTTATACCAAGGATTCTAAGGGGGCAACCACTAGCAAAAATAACTTTGTGCTGAGTGTAAAGGCAACCTTCTTCCACACCAAGTTTAGCCCAGAGAGCTGTGCAGCCAGATTTCCAACAGAAATTAAATAAAAAAYCACGAGGCTTGTGGTTTTAGGAGCTCTCTTTTGTGGTTTGTGTTTGTCAGGTTTTTAGGAGAACATTATTGCTTTAAGAGAGAAGAAAAAAAAAAGAAAAAAAAAATTGAAACCCTGAGAAATTACTCTCAGTCTAACGAGTTCTTTTCCACTGACTACAGACATCATTAGGGGATGGCTATAGCCCGAGGCTGTGCATGAACTTTTTCTTCTAACTGTACACTTTATGTATAATTTAGCTTCCTTGCCTAAATTATTCAAGCAAATAGTGAGTGAAAATAATGGAGTTCGCTGAAACCTTCCACGGGATTAAAATAAAACAGTTTTTTTTTAACGTTGATTTGAATTTTTAAGCTTTTTAATCACGGATTTCAAATGGAATGCACATTGTCTCCAGCTCTTCTCTGCTTGTCCCCCCCCACCCCCGTGCCTTTTTCTCAGTGAAAGAAGAAAGGAAATGAACTTCAGCAAATACCCCATTAATTAATAAATCTTACTCGTGACCACTTGGAGTAGAAGTAACAGTAATTAAGCAAAACCTAYAGATACAGAAAATACCTTCAGCCAGTGCTGAACTGCAGGCTGTTATTTCTTTCACCCCTAATAAGGTCAGTGTTTAAACACTGCTGAGTTGCTTTAGGATGCAGAACACTGTTAGGGAGCTCTGTGTRAAAAGGCTGAACTCTAAAAGCTAACACAAAAGCTACAATTATTTCAGATGSTGTTTTTCCAGCCTTCAAAAAATTTTTGCCTCCAGAACTCAGGGGGTTGATCCTGTGCAAAGGAAATTTTCAGGAAACCCTGCAGATTTCTTCCAGGTGAAGAATCAGCACTTTAAATATTTACCATTGTGGCCAGCCCTCTGCAATCCTGTGCCTCCAGTTCCTTTTGTAGGGCGCTGCTGATGCTGCTGGTGATGKGGGTAAGGATTATTTCTGGATCTGGGTGGGTTCACCAGGGCTGTGTGGCACCATGAAAACACATCCTGGGCAAGTTAGGGAATCCTAATAATGACAGCAAGCAGATTCTGCTCCCCAKCTTGGGCACATTGTGCTTTCACTGGACAAAGAAATGCCCCAGGACCCTCTTCTGTGCTGGGTCACAGCCCTCCTCAAAATTCACAAACCAAACAAAGAGCAAAGACCAGTCTGATGAACCTTTTTTTGTGAATTTTGCAATTCTTCTGTGGTTTTTTTTGGGAATTATTGGCATGGCACAGGCAAAGATATCTGGAAACCAATAATAATAATAATCCCAGAATCAATTCTTGTGTGTGTGCATCAAGGGCAGTTGCATAAATTAATTAAGCCAAATAGTTAAAATTGAATTYAACCYTGCCTGGTTCATCAGTTTCTCTCATTCCTGACTGGTTTTGCTGGAAGTTTCTCCATCCAATTCATTCTGTCTCAGTGCAGAGCTCCCCACTTCTTCTTGAGTCTCTGTTATGTGTTCACCCAAAATTTACCTCTTCCTCCTATTTTTTTCTTTTTTTTTAGCTCTCTTTTTTAGTTTGGCCTGGGCCAGTAAGAAAACCTGGGGCTGCCTCACCTGATTGTTTTTCCTGTATCACCAAACAGACTTTGATGAGTTGCTTTCAAACATTGAGGGCTAATTAGTCAACATTTCTGTTTCCCTGAAAACACTTTAAAGCTCCATCCCAAACTTGAAAAGAAATGGGATTTAGACAGGACATTTTAAATTTAAAAAAAGGGGGAAAATGAAAGTTTGACTGCAGCTCACAGCACTTGTTGAAGGGAACTGAACACACACGAGTGACCTCCTCCATAAACACATCCCTTMATGTTTAATTATGGGTGAAAATGGGACAACCCCAGTAAAACAGRAATTTATGCCCAAAGCTTGATGGGTTGAGATATTTTTTTTTGCAGGAATGTGGGAGATATTGGGTGTGTGGTTTGGTGCTGGGTGAAAAGCTTAAATCCCCAGGCTGTGTCATTGAGAGGGAGAAGCCAACATTGATCCTTTTCTGAGGAGATGTCYCATTTTGGGGGCTGGGGACTGTGGGGAACATGCTGTGCTCCGTGGAATTATTGCAACTGTGCTTTTAAATCCATTTGTGCAAATCTGCAAAGAAGCAGCAAGTAAAAAAAAGGAATTCACAGGGAGAAAAAAAATCAGTCTTTGCTTGGTTTCCTATGAAATGTTCCCTGGACCTTGGATTGCACAAAGGTTAAGCATCATCACTCTACTCATTGAACTATGGCATAAACCAGCAGCAGTGGTGTGAAAAATCCAACCCTCCAGGTTGTTTGATTTTCCTTGCAAGTGTCTGCAGCAAAATGTTGGGTTTTTTGTTTGGTGTTTCTTTTTTTCCAGGTCTAATGGCATTTTGAAGCTAAATAAATTTACTTGGTTTTGMGAGAAACAAACACTTAAATCTAGGTCAGGTTGATAAGAGAATTTTTTCTTTCTTTTCCCCTCCAAACTTCCATTTTTCAGGGCTGTACTGATGAGTCTTTCTCTTAAAACTTTGCCCTCAAAATTCCACTCCCTTATCCTTGTGMAGCCCTTTGTGATAATTGCTTCTGAGCAAAAAAATATGTTTTATTGTGATGCACTTGCTTCAGGATGGTTTGTTCCRTGTCCTGCCACTCCTGATGCTCTTCTGCAGGTGCCTGTGAGCACTCAGCAAATGTAGAAACCCAAACCAGTCTTTTCAATTTAGCGTTGYGGGGGAAAAGTTTGAGCTTTGTTACATTTCATTTTTTTTTATGTAATTCATTTTATTGTGCAGAATTCTGAGTGAGGGGGTGAATAATGGGTGGGTAAAGGAGAGAGTAAAGAGTGAGGAAGAGTGGCTTTGTTTGGACCAAATGCTCCAAGATAAATCAGAAATGAAGCTTCATGGCCCATAATATTTTCAGGTGCTTTTATAAAGGGATCTCTTTTTTATTTTCTTTTTTTTTTTTCCCTTCTCTTTTAATTTTTAAAACCCCAGCTCTGTTTATCTGGTGGAGTTGGAKGCTGTGCCCTCTCACACAGCCCACTGGCACCACACAAATGACAAAACTCTGGTTTTTGAGCTAAATTTGCTGGATTTAAGGGTCGCTTCAGGACAGTGAAAGCAGCTCCTYTGGGGAGCCCACACAGTCCCTGCCCTGTTGCCATGACTGCCCAGAGCTCCTGATCAGCACCACTCTGAGAGTGATGATATCTGAGATATTCCAAACAGGGCAACACACAGCCAAAAAAACACTGTCAGCRCCTGCCCAGCCAGTGAGAAGGGTAAAAAAAATGGGTAGGGGTAAAAAAAMMCCCMAAAAACCCCMAAAAATGACACCACACTGATGCCTTCATGTCCTGAAACCTTTCCAGAGGATTTATGGTCCTTGGGGTTGGCTGCTGGTGRTGGTCCCTGAGGTGTTTCCTGTCACAGGACAGTGAGAGATAAAAAATAATCCTACAGACACCTCTGCCACACTCTTGTCTTCAACCTCTTGTCTTCGTTTTTCCCCCTTTCAGAGCAGTGACATTCCCTATTAGCCATCAGGTTGTTGGTTTTTTTTTCCAAGTGAGATACACAACAGATGGTTACACTGGTGAGATGTGAGCGTGTTTTTCTCACAAGGAAATAAAAAAAAATAAAAATAAAAAGGCCAACTTTGCAGCTCTGTTTTGCATTAACCACAGAGGTGTAAAATGCTGCCAAATTTGAGAGCGTTTTTATTTATCTCTGGCTTGGCTTTGTATGATCCCAAACGACCAGGCGAGGTGTGGAAAGTGAAAAGTCAGGCCCAGACTCACGAGGGAAAGGGGAGCTGGCTGAAAGAGCTCTTGGATTGAAATTCACTCCAGAAGGGGAAAAATAAGGAAAAAATGTTCCTTCTGTCTTCCTCTTGCTGCCCTCTTTCTCCTTGTKCTCTTTTCACTCTGTTAGAGTGAAAAGCACTTTTTATAAGCACTTTTACCTTCTTCATCTAGACAAATTTCTCCCTGCCATCCAGGGAACTACCTGCTTCTTTTTTGCCCAAATAACAGAGGTTATTTGGCAGGGATATTGCTGTTCCTCCTTGCCCTCTCAGAGATCTCATACCTGGTTTGCTGTTTTTGTGACCCCAGCATATTTTGCTGCAAATATTTGTATCGTGGGCATCACAACCCCAAMACGCTGGGTACAGCCCGGAACAACGACAACAAAAGATGATTCCTGCCCTGAATATCTTCCATTCAGCCAACCTGTATGAGCAGAGTGGGGGGGAAAAAAAAACGGGACAAAAGAAAAACTCCTCCATGGGGGCCTCGATGTTTTCACACGTCGACCTTCTCGGGGTTGGCAGCCTGCCTTGGCTCCACCACGCAGCTCTTCAAGAGGTGGCATTTCAATACCAGAAGGATGGGGAAAGGCGGGCAGCAGAGCTGATGGGCCACCCTGGGTTGAGTCCTCAGCCAGGAGAACCTCTGGAGACAACAGAGCCACCGCTGATYGCTCCTTTTCATCCTTCCCCTCCCGCGTGGTCATTATGCCTCAGCTYTGAGACCGAGCTTTGTTTCAGCCTGGTAGCCCGTGGCAGTGGGCTGGAGAGAGGAGGCTTTTTGCTCAGCATTGTGTGCACGGGAAGAAAATGTGTGAAGAATCGGAATGATATGGTTGTGCTGGGGAGTTTGTCGTGGTGGCAACGCCGGCTCGTGGTGGGACGATCCCGGGATGGAACGGGCTTGRTGTGCTGGGACGTGGCATTTCAAAAAGAGTGGTGAAATCATATTTCTCATTTCCCTTTGTGCAGGGAGGAATGCCTCTTGGCATTCCTCATTGCTGTGCCTTTTGTCCTGCTGCTGCAGGCAGTGCCCTGAGCAAGTGGGGTCTGCATCCTGAGATTCCCCTGGCCATGGGCAGCACTTCACAGAATCACTGAATCACAGAATTTTTTTTGGTTGGAAGAGACCTTCAAGATCATCGAGTCCAACCCATGTTCCAACACCTCAACCAGATCATGGCACCAAGTGTCACATCCAGGCTTTGTTTAAACACATCCAGGGTTGGTGACTCCACCACCTCCCTGGGCAGATGGTTCCAGTATTTAACCACTCTTTCTGTGAAGAACTTCCTCCTTAAATCCAGCCTGAATCTCCCWTGGGCAGCACTTCCAGGGGTCTCCACTGCGGGGCTGCCCCCTGTGATGCTCCTGGGGACAAATGGAACAAAAGGGACATTTCAGAGGTGCGACTCCCAGCAAGAGGTGAGGTGGTTTAAACCGAGCTGTGGTGGTGCTGGCACCACAGAAAATTGGTTTTATTGGCAAAGAATTGGGGAAGAATAAGGGCAGAAATATCTATTTTCAAGATATCTGGAATCCCAGCAAGGGCAAAGTTGGTCATTTATCCCATGGAAGTGATTGTGAGCAGGTTGATATCTGGGTTTTTGCTGGCCAAGCTAGTTAAAATTGTTTAAATCTCATCAACCACAGATTATATATTTTATAAAAATATAATTTTTATAAATTATATATTTTTATATATTTTTGAAATTTTTTTTCCCTGCCCCCTTATCAGCTGTCCAGGAAGTTCTTTGGGTGTGCAGATGAACAATGTCACAGGTGACACCTCCAGTCTCTCTGTTCGTGCCAGGGAAACCACACCACAGGTACCTGCAAGCTGGCAGGGGAGTGATAAAAAGTGATAAAAAGAAAAATAATGCGAGAGGAATTATTCCTAGAAATGTCTTTTTTCAGGAGTCACCCATTCCTAATAATCCCTGTGATTTTTGAGAGACTCATCCTGAGCCCTAACTCCTTCCACTGAACATGGAAATAATTATGAGTGTTGATAGCCTTAATTTGCTTTAGTGTAAATTAAAGCTGGATGCCAGCTTAATTTATGTGCTTTCTTTAAATGCCTTTACAGATTTTTTTTCTTTTTTTGGTGAGATCAAAAACAAAGCACCCACCACATTTGATAAGAATGCTGCTGGTTTGGGCTGATTGCACTTTTTTTTCTGTGTAAAATGAAGAGCTTACTACTTGTGAGCAGGGAGAGGATTTAATGAATCACAAAAGTGCATAATTTATTGTAGAATGTATTCCACACATATTTCAGGGCAAATTCCATGGAAAATGCATGCGAGCCGTATTTCTATGAATCAGCCTCTCAGAATTCTTCCCCAGAAACAGCTTGTCCTACATTCTCACAAAGGAGCTGCAGCATTTATAGTGCACCACTGAATTAACATCTTGTGGCTAAAAAAAAACAAACGCAGCCCGAGAAATTAAAATGATATTTGAAACATAAATCCTGTGTGCTAACAACTATCGTTATAAAAAGCCAGCCAGAATCAACAGACAGAGCTTGTTTTCCTGCAAAGCTCTTTCTGGAGACCAGCTCAGAAAAAAAACCCCAAAAAACATCTGTGCAAATGCAGGGGAAAAAAAAATAAAAATATAAAAAGAGCCTCCACAGGAATAGAAGCCATCAGTGGTTAGGTGTGTTATAAATACATTATTACTTCATTGTAATGGYATACAGGCTTTGGCCAGACTGGGGGTGACCTCACTGGCTGTCAGGCCTCGAGTTACTCGTGGGGAAGGAGCCTGAGGGATGGGATTCCCTTCCCTGC
>CADDXX010001083.1:26657-37213 GCA_902810485.1 Alauda arvensis | reverse complement strand
AATTGTTTATGTGACCACTTTTACAGGAATTGAAGTGATTGTGAAACCCCCACGTTCACAAATGGAATTCCTCTGACTCTCTGCGTCTCTTGGAAAACACAGCGCATTAAATGATGCTTAAAACAATGCCGGGGTTTTGTTCCAGGGAAACATTTGGGCACTTTCACTGGGAAAGGAGGTTAAAAGGTTGTCAGAGCTTTCTCCAGGGGCTCTGGCTGACAGTGAACATGTGTTTCCTCCCTTTAATCGGCTCGCCAGTAGCCAGGGAGCTGCTTGTTTTCTGCAGAGCTTGTCAGGAATGATTTCAGCCTGGAGACGATGAATGATAAAAGAGGTTTTCAAACACGGTTTTGCACTGCAGCGTTCGCAGTCCCRGGGAGGGTGGATTGTGTTACAGCCCCGGTGCAAAGGGCCCTGCTCCCCTGGCAGGAAAGCAGGGCCTCCTTCAACCTGTTTGATGCTCCCACTCACCTCTCAGGCTTGGGAAAGCAAAGCTGGACCTCAACTAAAGAAAAAAAAAACCTAAAAAAAGGAAAAATATCATGCCAGGAGTGTGTTCCTTCTCTCTGGTAAATTAAGTGGTTTGCCTTTACTGGAGTTTCTTTTTTACATGCTGTTCCTGAGTGTCACATTTCCTTCAGGGGTTTATGGAGTGCTGCTTCTTTTCCTGGATGTTTTATACAGGCCAGGGAGTTGTTCTTCTGAAGCTGGCAATAAAGCTTTCCCCGCYAGCACTGAGCCTGAACTCCAAAGATCTGGTGCCATAAAACACCAATTTACCTTGKTTTCTGCTGAAATCGCCCTGTCAGATGGAACTCAGCATCTTCCTGAGATAAAATACCTCAGAAACCAAATTATTTAATTTTGAAAACTGGGTCAGCAATGCCAGCAATGAAAGGTTTCACCTGGTGGGATTCCTGCCAAGGGGATTGATGGGGCTGCCTGGATTCTGGCATCATTTCCAATGAGGGCATTGTTAACTCTCCAGAAATCCCATACAGCAGATATGATTGAAAAAAACACAAATATATATATATATATAATATATATTATATATATATTATATTTTTATATATATATTATATATATTATATATATTTTAATATATATATTATATATATATTATATATGTTATTTTAGATATATAATAACAGCAGCAGTGGGCCCTGTCCATGGGAGATGATTTTAGCCCTGAACCCCTGTGTGATGATTGGTCACCTCATCTCCCCAGCACTGATTAACCTGATGTTGGATGTTTTGCCATTTTATAAATTATACAAATTCTTTCTCCCCAAACTCCAGATCAGCTCAGTCCCACAGCATCAACAAACTCTTCTTCTCCAGCTTTTTCCCTGCCAAGCCCCATCTGACCCCCATCCCCTTTCTCTTTACATGAATTCTGCCACAAAATCCTACTCCTTTTTTTTTTCCAACCTTCCCATCAACTTCATCCATCCTTTTTTTTTCTCTGTTTTAATAGATCTTTTATCTATTTTATTTTATCTATTTATCTATATTATCTATTAACCACAGATAAAATAAAACACCACCACCCTCAGGCAGAGGGATGTGCAGAAAGGAGCCACCTGCAMGTGCTGCTCGTCCCCCCAGAGCTGTGTTTTTGGGATGGGAGGGCTCAGGAGCCATCCTTGCCACCTTGTGTGTCTGCTGTTGGGCTCTCCCCTCTCCCCACTGCTGCTGGATTCACTTTCCCAGGTGGGAGCCACCTCCAGCTTTGCCAAAATTTGGGAGGGAGAAGAGCAGTGGGAGTGGGGAGCACTCGTGGGGTGAGCTCAGCAATCAGTGCCAGGCAGTGCAGGTCAGGTGGGTGCAAGGAAAACAGATTTTAGGCATAAATTTGGCTGCTGGATGACACTTCCCATGTTTTTCTACTCTTTTCCTTGGCCTTTTGACTGAGCTTCTAGCAGCAATTGCAGCAATTCTCCTTCCAGTCCCACCGTGCTGCTCCTAACAGGAACTTCCTGTTTACTCACTGCATTGAAAGGGATGTATACAAACAAGAGAGTCCCAGAAATTACTGAACACGAGGCACAGAAGGTTTTTATTATCATCTTTTGAGCCTTGCACACAGGGAAGGCTTTACTCTTTCTTTTTTCTTTTTTCTTTTTTTTCTGAGCACAACTAAATTCTAAAATATTTCTCGACTGGCAACTTGTATTCCAGTCTTCATTATTTTTGAGATTATTTTAAAGAGTTTAAACTGATTTTTTGGGGTTTTTTTTGCCAGTAAAGGCAGGCTGTCAGACAGCAACTGCATTGTGTAGAACCAAGGAATGGAGTGTACACTCTTGGCACACCTGGGAAACCTGAAAAATGGAAAACATCCTTTTTTTTTTTCATCTGAAGGTGATTCAGTGTGGTGTCATCACTGGCAGGTTTTGCTGGAGTTATGGTCAGCTTGGGGAGCCTCCATTGGTGCCAGAAAGATGCACAACAGGTGCATGSAGAGTTTGTTGAAGTGCTCTGAAGAAGCAAAAACCAGAAATGGTGCACGAGTCTGGAAAATCCCCCTCTGTCCCAAGGAGTTCTTGGGCAGCACTTTGAATATTTAAAACTCTGCCTCCATGCAAAGCTTCATTGTGAAAACTTGGCCTCCTCCAAACTTTTTTCACAATAACTAAAGTGCCAAAAGAGAGAGAGAGACAAGGCAAAGGCAGCGCATCCCACCAGGAGCAGGCTCAGCTCCTCCCCTTCCCCACGCCCAAATATTCGGTGAACGCCACAGATTTGGCTGAGTGGATCCAACCCACTGTTCTCACTCCATTCTGGTCCGTAATCCCCATTGAGGATGAAGTGCTCTGCAGCCTAATGAATGTGGAAATGGRATCCCTGTGTGTGTTTTTCCACAGCAGGGTGCAGATTAGCATAAGTGTCATATTCTGTTGGCTGTTCCATCTGAGGCGCTGCACACACTGGGAATTTTTCAACTGGATAATAATAATAATAACAACAACAAGATGGATATGGTATGCACGTGCACAGGGGTTTTTAGAAAGTGATTTATAATAAATCTCACCTGGAGGAGCATTAGGATGGATTAACTCAGCGTTTTGGCTTGAAGAACGCAGCGTTTTAGCCCCGGCGAGCACAAAGGAATTAGATTGAATTTCATGCACGGTTTTAAAGAATGTTGTCATTTAGGGCAGCAGAGTGCTGTGCAGGTCCTGGGGTTTCRGATATTCCTGCATTCAAGCTCAGGAGCCTGGCTCAGATGTGCTTCCCCTTTGCTCACAGCTGATTGTTCCAGCTCCACGTGGGTCGGGAAAAGTTTCTGGATTGCAGGAATCACCACACATGTGTYCTTGTGCTGCTGCTGTCAGCCTGGGGGAGATGAAAAGGAAAGCCCAGCTATCTCTATTTCATTAGCACTCAGGTTCTACCTGCTGAACTGGCTCTGTTTTCTCACAGGCTGAACCCACCAGGGCACAGCAAAAAATCCTTTCCAAACCTCGCTGTGGTGTGCAGCACGTGGTCTGTGTTCCACCTCTGAAACGGATTCTGCTCCAAATTCTGCTTTAATTTCTTAAGGCATTTTAGTTTTTTCCTCTGGTCAGAGAAACTCCTGGTGAATCTTCACCCAGGAGAGGCAGCACAGCTCGTGATCAGCCCCAGAATTTATTGCTCGATTATTGGGAAGTGCAGGCCTGAGAAATTCATAGCACTTAAGGAATGGTTCGGTGTGACTAATCCAGGAGGTTTTCCTGGCACACAGGAGGTATCAATATATATATAGGCTGGTGGAGAAAGGCATATCTCGATGCTTTTAAGCGTGGTGGCATGGTAACAGCTCAAACATATYAATCAGCCCGAGGTAAGCGCTGCTTCTGTGCCATGTTTTAATCTGATTCCTYCTGCAGTGCTGGAGGAATGATATCTGTGGCTACACCACCACACAGAGCAGGAATTGTTTGCCAAGTGCACGAGACAATCRGAGCAGTCATGCAGCCCTCAGAAATAACCACAAATTTCGTTTGCTTTTGTTATCAGAACATTTCTGAGCAAGCACGGGTCGGACTGTTTGAGCAGTGCTGAGCCATCAAAGGGGACCAGTGTTTGTTTGTTTGGTGTTTAGTCTGGAGGGCTTTTGCTTTTAGAAAGTGTTCTCTTAGCAGTGGGTCTGTAATCTGATATTTTTTGTTCCTGATTTGGACTTCAGAGGGCTGGGCTRATACCTGCAATACAAACTCCAAGTGCTGGCCTCTGTTTATCCCAAAACCTTCCCAAAACTCCCAAAAACCTGGGGTCAATCCCCTGTGCAAGAACGACTTTCTGAGCCACTTTCTGAGCTCCAAATTTAAGTCAATAAATGCATTTCCAGTGCTGATTTRAAGGATGTAAATTGGGGTTTCCAAGCCCCCTTTGCAATGGCATCACCCTCTTCCTCGCTGGGTGGCAAATGCAGTTAAGGCTCTGAGGGAAAGGGGCTGTTAAGTCGACCTTGGTAAGTTAAGTGAAACAGTATATGTGTAAATCCATCACAAATCCCCGGCCTTTTACAGCTCCTGTCCCCACGGAAATCAGATCACAGAGCTGTTTACAAGAGGCTCCCAGTCACTGGGATAAAAAGCCATGACAGCAGGCTCCCTTTGATTTGGAATTGTAGCAACCCAAGCCTAAAAAAAAAAGAAAAAATATTCTAAAAGTGAAACAATAAGGATTGGGCAGTTATTATGAGTTGATTATACTTGTGATATTTTGAATTTGGTGGGGAAGGACAATTTCACTGTAAAGGTCAATGCTCTGCCCTTTTTAGAATCTTCAGTTTAAAGATCACACTCCTGTTACCACAAAAAAAAAAAGTGCATATATATCTTTTACCCCAAGCTTTCAATGTCCTGAATAGCAATTTTTCTAAAAACCACTAGAAGCAGCCCCATAAAACTATTTTACAACATTATTTAATGTGTGAGCTAATCCCCAGCTAATGGTCAATTTTTTGCCATTTTTTTCCCTGAGTGGGGGAACCTGCTCCTGTTCATCCCAATGCCCCATCAGAGCAGGAGCAAAAGGGAATCACTTCACCCATTGCTGCTCCTTGCTCTCTCCTCCCTGCCAGGACCTGTGTGGTTGTTCCAGCCCCAATGGTTTGGCAGAAGATGGGCCCTTGATCCCAGCAGGGTCAGATCCTGACCAGATCCTGATCCTGGGGACCAAACCCCAGAATTGGATCTGGTCAGCACAGAGAGGAGATTTGGGGTCAAATTGGCATTTTTTGAGGAGAGGRTTTTGCTCTCCTTGTTGACAGCTGTGAGATGAGCGGTGGGAGTGAGCTGGGAGGGATTTTTATTCCCCCTTTGTTGGAGGCATCACTGCAGTTCAGAGTTCCCTGCTCCTGTGTCCTCACCCAGCTCCTTGTCCCTGGCCTCACCGTGGGGRTTTAATTCTCTGGGGGAATGAAGGGAAGAGCTGAGGAGTGAAGGTGTGAGATGCTCCACAGGAACAGCCCCAAAAATAAACACAGGTGAGGTCATCTTCTCAAGTGGCTGCACTTTGCTGCTGTTCAGGGCAGTAAAATCACAATGGATGGACATTGATTGAKCAAGGCAGAAAATCTGAGGATCCACCACCTTCCCAACCAAAAAAAACCAACCAAAAAAAACCCCAAAAAACCCCTCTTGTAGTGCCTTCCCTGTGGGAGGGTTTGCCCTGGGAGGAGCTCTCTCTCATCTGGTTCCCATGGGCTCAGTGCCTGCTGTGGGGCCTGGGATGCATTAAATGCACATCTCCCTGCTTGAATCTGAGTGGGGATTCATCCAGGAGTTGTGGCAGGAGACATTCCTCACTCGGACTGAAGGTGCATCCTCCCACCCCTCCAATAGTGAGGGGTTGGCTTTGGGCAGATCCTCCTTCACCTGCAAGGACCTGCCTGTCCCCACCCAGCCCCACCAGCCTGGGAATGCTCCTTCCCTCAGCTGCAAAGTCCATAATTGCTCTTTTCCCACAATAATTTCCACACAAACAGCCAGCACTTACAATAGTAAAAAGTAATTTGTAATTTTTTTTTTCATAGCATCAGCTAAATAACAGTGACACCCTCCCTGCTGTCATTGAATTTTTGCTAATTTTAGCACAGATGCAGCTCTCATTTCTCCAGGAGAGCCATAAAACCTTCCTCCAGCCCCACGTTTTACTCCTCTTCGAGGCCCAGACGAACCAGCAGAGTCGAGAACTTTATTTCCCAGAGTTCATTAAGCCCTCACCAGCAAATCCTTTTCTCACGTTCCAGATGTTGTGGTTTCCTTGACCTCAGTTTATRTTTCCTTCTGATGTGAGCAAGGCAGAGCCTTCTCCCTGCCTCCCCAGCTTCTCTGCAGAGCTGAGCAGAGGGGGGATGAGTGCAGCCTCCTAAAAGCTTTTCAGGACAGACAGAATGAAAAAAAAAATCTTGTGGCACCAACCTTGAGCCCAAGGCTTCATCTGCAGCCCCCAGGCATTGCTGCACTGCTCAGTGCCCCATTGCAGAGCTATTTTTACACCTCACATGCAATTTTTGCTGATTTATTTTTCATCCCTCTCCTCTCCACATTTACATTTCACAGGCAGCGCTCACCTGCATGTGGATGGATCAGAGGCACATCCCTGGAATAAATTAAATAAATTAAATGTTTTGTTTTGGCAGCACACTGGGGTCTGCACAATCCCTGCTTTGGTTCTGCAGAGCGTTTTTTGCTGAAATTCAGCAGCTTGGGCAGCCCCCTGSATCTGAGCAACGCCAATTAGGCACTAATTAATGCATTAATGAGGCACCCAAACACACCCATTCTCTTCCAATCACTTTGAGTGCAGTTTGTGCCTTTCCATCCTCTTCAAACGTTGCATTTTTTATTTTTTATTTTTATTTTTTAAAGACGAGCACCTGCAAGCCTTTTAGGAGGTGTTACTCCTGCWGCTCCTGACGTTTTAATAAACGCAGGAATAAATGCTCCCCACCAAATTGTCTAACGTCAACACTTACCTCATGGAAAGGAGTGAGTCACTTTGAGCAGAATTTATCACACGTGCTGTCACCTGTGGCTGCCTGAGGTGAAGCTCATCCAGATTTGGGCCCATTTTCCCCCTGTTTTCTCTGGAACCATAGTGATTATCAGGCTGGAGTTCATAAATACCACAAGGAATATTTGTCTTGGTGCATTGCATGGGGAAACAGGTGAAAAATGGGTCATAAAGGTGGGAAAAAACCATTTTGTGGTGGGCAAAGGCAACTCCAGAGGGCAGTGCCCAGAGAGCCACAGGGATTTGGTGATTTCACCAAATGGGGCTGACAAGATGCTGCTGTGCTCYCCAGGAAAAGGGGAACCTTGTTTGGGGTTTCAGGCAGCTGCTGGGGGATTGAGGGTGTGCTGGATTAAATAAATGGGGGGACGAGGAGGAGATTTTTAAATGTAGCTGAAGCTTATAAAAGGCTCCATAAAGGATGGCCATTGATTTATTTTTTGTTTTTGTTTGTTTGGTTGTTGTTGAGGGATTTTAGCATCATTTATTTGGCCTCGGACCTTTCAGTCTGCCCCACAGAACAATATTTTTCCTCTGGGCACTGTAGGAAAGCTGAAGATATTCCCACTCTGAAACTCCTCTGTTTGCAGGGGTAATGGGCAGCATTCCACTTTTTACCTTTACAGATTTATGTGCTTCTTACAGACACAAATCCCCCACCTTTATTTTTAAATTACCCACTTATTTTACCAGTCCAGTGTCTTGTCCTGCTGGTTTATTCTCCTTTTTTCTGAAAGCAGCCTCATGTAAAGAACAAATCCAGCCAGGACAGCCATGGAGACAGGTTATGAACTTTATTTCAGTTGGGTGCAGTCAGGGAATTTTTCAACTAGAAAGACATTTCAGTTTTTTTTCTGGATAACAAATAGTTAAACCCCATAGCTGGGATTTCCAGGTTTGAGAAGACACCAAAAAAATTTGGCCAGAAACATCTTGAAAGCAGGTCAGCTTCCTGCTGCTGCTTGTTGGAGAAACCACAAAGGATTTTTCTCTCTTTTGTTTTGTTTTGGGGTTTTTTGAGATTTTTTGGGGGGTTTTTTTCTGGTTTGTTTGTTTGGTTTTGGGGTTTTTTTTGTTTGGGGGTTGGTTCAGTGATTTATTGAAGGAGGCAAAGCACAGAGAGGTGGGCTCACGTCACCACTGGTGTTCCCTCTGTCTGAGAAAACCAAGCTCTGTGGATTCSTGCCAGCTCTAACCCAGGGCTCCATCACCTTCTCAGTTTCACCACTGGAAAGGCAGAATCATTTTGTTATTCCTTSACTTCACAGACACGATGTGCACCAAGTCAGGCAGAAACCTCGTGCTGCTGACACAGTCCCAGGGCAAAGTGTGTGTGTGTGTGTTGTGCATCAGGGTCCTAAAATCAGAGCCACAACCCTGATTTATTGATTTTTATCACCACAGTGATGAAAACGTGGGGTTTGTTTTATTTGTCTTCTCATTTCTGACTCTCTGGATTACGTTTTGAGGTTTCCTTCAACCCCAAAATTACCTTATCAGGCTTGGGACTGGAGGGAACTTTCTTTTTTGATAACTTGAGAGCAGCTCCTGAAGAGCTCTGAATGGTCCCATTCATGGGAAGGATGCTGTCAGCATCTCAGCCAGTAACACAAATAATGGTGCTGGCTCTGCAAAACCCAGCTCACTCCTTTGTGCTTTCCCACCCAGCCCTCCTGCAGGCACAGACACCTGTTTGGTGAGAAACAGGAGGTTTTTTTCCCCAAAAAAAAAAGCCCCGAGGTGCACCTGTGTGTGTTGGGGTGAGGTCATGGCTGGGGTGAGGTTTCAGCTGAGACAAGGAGTGGCAATGAAGTTATGTGTGTGTGTGTGTGTGTGTGTGTTTTTTCAGGACCCACCCAGAAATGCTGAGGAGTGGGATGGCAATTTGGGGTGGGAGAATTGGTTCTGAGAGCCTGAGGCCGTTTTTCTCCTCCCAGGAATTTCTCAGAGCTGGGAAAAGGAGCCAGCTTTGGCAATTTGGGGTTTCTGCTGCAGCAGGAATTCTGCTGGAGGTTCAGGCAGGAGAGCACAGCTGGAAGGAAAGACAGAGAGCAAAGAAGTTTATTTTAAAACACTAATCTTTTAAAAGACAAAGTATATTTTAAAAGACTCAGCATCAGGAGGGGATGCTAAAAACAAACAGGACTTTTTTTCCCTGGTGAATTAAAATATCCCTGCCTAGGTGAAATGTCTCGCAAAGGAGGATCCCAGGCTTCTCTTCCTTCTCAACAGACAACATGGGGCTGCAAATAAATCCAATTCTTCTTTTTCCCTTTCCCATTGTGTTCAGAGCTTGTCTGTGACTTCTCTGACCCCTCCAGAGCCTGAAGAGTTCCCCACCCTGGGCAATAAAACCTTTTTTAGGTGTGCAGCTCACAGCTCACAGCTCACCCCACTGCATCTGGAGGAGCCCTGGGACATTTTAARGAGTTGTCCAAATGTTCATCACCAAGGAGAACTCCCCAAAGCTGCCCTTGGGTCTCTCTGCTCAAAGGGGGAAGGTGTTATCAGGGTGTAAGGGGCTGGGGAGGCACAATAAATCACCTTCCTGTGATTCTGGWGATGCCTGAGAACAATTCCTGCGGGCTGGAGGGAGCAGGCAGCGCTCGTGGAGTGTCAGATAAATCCCCTGTGACACACGAGCCAAGAGCAGAGGGCTCAGGGATATTCCTGGCTCTGTGCTGAGATGTGTTTGTAAATGTTTGATGTCCTCTCAAACAGTTAAAAGCCATTTTGGGCAGCAGACAGCTCTGAAGATGCTTTAAATAATGATTTTTTAAAATTTTTTTTTAACTTATCAGTGCTTCATTTGAAGGAGCAGCATCACAGAAGGCAGAGGGCTCTCCAAGGAGCCAGCTCTGATCTCACTCACCCCCGTTTATATCCGCAGGAACTCGGCTGAAAAAAATGGAATTTAGCCCTGCACTGAGCAGTGTAAGTGAGAGCAGCGCAGGGCTGGCCCCTCTGGTGCTCCCTGCACCTCCCTGCTGCACTTTCCACAGCTTGGGATGTGCCTGTGGCAGGGAAAAGCCAGAGCAGCCGGGGTTTGGAACAACTTCCATGCAGTTCCTGGCAGCTGGGTGAAGGAATAAATTTATCCATTTATCCATTTATCCATTTATCCAGCAGAAATGGGGCTGGGGGCTCCAAGCCCTGCATGGGCAAGCAGTTCCACCAAAATCCACGGGGATTGTGCTTGGAACAGTTTATAGAACCAAAACTTCTATGCATGAAATTTAAAAAGCCCCTGTTATTATTTTTATAATATGTCTGGTTATGTAAGTGAGACTAAAATACTGATTCTAATGACCCATCTTCACCCAGCCCTGGGTTTGTATTTGCTGTCTTTCCACACCCGGGTGTGTTTGCAGAATTAGAATCTGTATGGATGAATTACAAAAAAAACCAACAAAAAAACCCACCAAAAAACCCCCAAAAAACAAAGAAAACCCCCCTCCCAAAAAACCCCTCTTGTAGTTATTATTGTTGTTATTATGTAAGTGAAACCCATGTACACAGAGGTAGGAAATGCTGATTCTAAT
>CADDXX010001082.1:53136-115776 GCA_902810485.1 Alauda arvensis | reverse complement strand
AATTCAAGGATTCTGTGATTCTGTATTTTGTTATTCTGTGTCTGACCCCCTGAAGTTCCATGAAGCCCCTCACAACTCCCCATTCCTGCTCTTCTCCAGGCCCTGATTTGCTTTCCCTTCCTTACAAGGATACTGAAGCCATCCCAGGGAGATGATGTGGGGCAGGGGCAATACAAAACCCAGACTTTGGGAACTGAAGCAGCACAAAGCCCATTCCTTCAGCCACATGCTCATTACACCTAATTTGCATGTGCTAATTTCCAGTGTACACAGAGAACGTGGGAGCAGGGCACCCTCAAAGCTCAGGTCTCCATCCAGTCCTCCCAGAATGCTGGGAATTCTCCTCTGGCTGCAGGGAACCACGATGGCCATCAAAAACCCAAGGGAAACAACAACAACAAAAAAGCCATGGCAGTTGTTAAAATGTCTTGTGTTTCTTTCCTGCATGAGAGAAACTATTTAAACTGGCACAAAGTAAATTTAAGGAGCATATTCTTGGAATTACATAGAAAAATACCCCATACGTTTTGGCAGCAGCTAAACATATCCTTAATGGAATTCATATGGGGCCTGGAGTGATCACAATGTTTGGAGAGGGGCCAGATAGTAAGTAATTTAAACATCACAGGAAATTAAATTTTAGAATTCAATTTTGCATAAAGTTTTCTGTAATGAAAATGTCACACATAAATTATGAAGTCTGATTATATTCTTTTTTGACTTTTTAATAAAATAATAGAGGCACTTGACAGTCAAGAACAAATGCATATTTTATGTGAGGAGCATTACGTTAAAGCAACGTCCTGTGGAAATAATGGAACAGATGTTAACACTGCTCTATCAGTTATCAGGTGCTCTGTTCAACAGCTTCAAACACAAGTATTTATTAAAAATGCTAACGGGATTGTCTCCCAGGGTTATCTAATTGTGGGCTTAAAATGGAGGTCTTTAATGTCATTAATTATAGCTGTGGAATTACAGAGTTAGGCCATAATTTATGGGATATGTGGATGTGTCCACATATAAATTATGTGCTGCTGTTAATATGGAATTAATTCGGGGCAGGGGGAGAAGGACTTTGGTGAAAACACAAACTTGGTCATAACAGAGCCGTAAATCAGAACTAACCCAAATTGTCCCTTGGTTTCCATGGAGGGACTCAACACCAGCACATCTCAAACTTCACCCTCCCTGGGGGCCCCCGAGCTGGGCTGAGACCCTGGGGGGACACAGGGACAGCCCTGAGACCCTGCTCCACTGCTGGTCCTGCAGGGTGGGGGATGTTCTGATGGGAATCATGGAGGGCGTTGTGGTGGGCATTGTGGTGGGCATTGCAGTGGGAATTGTGGTGGGAATCATGAAGGACATTTGTGGTGGACATCATAGTGGGCATGATGGTGGGAATTGCAGTGGGAATCACAGTGGGCATTGTGGAGGACATCATGGAGGGCACTGTGGTGGGCATTGCAGTGGTCATCATGGTGGGCATCACAGAGGGCATTCCGTGGGCATGATGGTGGGAATTGTGGTGGGAATCACAGTGGGGATCACGGAGGACATCGAGGTGGGCATTGCAGTGGCCATCGTGGTGGATATCACAGTGGACATCACAGTGGGCATCGCAGCAGGCCTCGTGTCCAGCTGTAAAACCCAGCCCTGCAAGAGCCACCAGAGGCAGCTTTAGATCAGCAAAACTGTATTGATTATCCACAAAGCCGGGTTTTGGCCAAGGACATTGCTCTGCTCTGTTCTATAATAACTCCAGCTTGGCTTTGTGGCTTTTTCCATATCCTGACAAAGTCCTTGGTGCCTCTCTCTGCCCGGATGGGCGTCCTGGCTGGGGCTGGCACCCGGGGCTGGGTGGGATCCTTGTCCTCCTCCTCACCTTGGGGTCAGAGGGGTGCAGCATTCTCCCAGCTGAGGACGTTGGGAGGTATCAGGATGTGACCCCAGTGCTGGCTGTATCCCAAAATTATCTTTGTACGGAGCAGACAGAGGGATCTCTTCACTCCCAGCATGGAGATGTCAAAAAGCTGCATCCCTCTGACAGGGGACACTAAAACACTGGGCACAGCAGCCACAGGAGATGAGCCAGCCTTGGGGATGCTGGACATTCCAGAGGGAACATGCCAGGGGTTTTCCCTGGCCTTCCCATACTGTCCCTGTGCATCCCTGTCCCTAAGGGATTATCAATGTGCCAGGAACAGGCTGAAGAAAGAAAATTATATCAGTGGGTTTGCAGTTTGTGCCCATAGCCAGTTCCCAGCCCCTCACCCCATTCTGGTTGGGAATGGGATGTGGGATATGGGATGGGCAGGAGGGTTGGGGACACCTGCAGCAGCAGCAATGAGGTGAGCAGGGGTGGTGCAAGTGGCTGTCCCTAGAGCTCAGGCATGGGCTGGGTTTTTGGCAGACTGCTGAGGGACAGGAATACCCTGGGGAGAGACCTCTGCTCCTCTCAGAGACATCCTGCAGGTGCCCTGTCCCCTCTTTGGGTGTCCCTGGGGCACAGACGGCTTCCAGCACTAAAGGCTGACAAATCCCCACTCCCGGGGTTGGTGGCAGAGATGTTTTGTCCCTGTCAGAGGAGCACAACCCCCTTCCTGCCCCCACAGCACAACCACACCAGGTGATCCCAGCTTTGGGACCAGTGTCTGCTGTGGTTGGTGGGGACCATCCCCACACTGAATCCTGGTCACTTTGAGCAGAAACTGGTGGCACAGTGTCCCTGGGGCATGTCCCCACTGCCATCCCCACAAGGGGACCTGGATTCCTGCAAGGAGCATCCACAGCTCCTGCAAAGCCACGGCCTCAACAGGCTGCAGCCTCCTCCAAACAGCTCCAAAAATACAGTGGGATTTGTTTGCTTGGATTTAAATGGGTAAATTATTTGAATTTCTCCACCCCCAGGTGAATGATTTAGATGGCCTTGACCCCAGGCTGACTGCAGGGATTAATGTGGGATAATGATTGCTGAGGCTATCATTGCAGCAGGCATCATTAATTATCCTTATTGATTGGAGCTTTCAAAGATAAAGCATTATGCTGACTGGAAAATACCCTCTTCCTGCAAGGTCAAGGCTAAAATAGGGCAGCTAAATAATTGCATTAACAAACAAAGAAATAAAAATAACCTCTTGCAGAGTTGTGTAATTAAGATCCAATTACAGCGTTTGGCCCTGCCTTGCCTCGTGTTGGATGTGGGATGTGGGATGGAGGATGGGGGATCTCAGGGGATCCTGCCAGGTTCACCTGCAGCCCTGAGGGGCCGGGGATCCCTTGGAAATGCTCCTGGGATGGGAAATTAAAAGGGTCAGATGGAGACACGGATACATGGCCTCAAATCCTATTACATCACTTTGGGGTCAGGGAGTGGGGTTCAGAGGTGTCCTGGGGATGCTGCTGCTGTCCCTCACTCCCCCTTTCCCCTCCTGCAGCACTCCTGACACATGCAGCACCTGGCTGCAGTTTGTCCTGCATCACTGGGCACCCATTGCCCCAAAAAGCTGTGGCTGCCCCACCCCTGGAAATGTCCAAGGCTGGACAGGACTTGGAGCAACCTGGGATGGTGGAAGGTGCCCCTGCCCATGGCAGGGGGTGGAATGGGATGAGCTTTAAGGCCCCTCCCAATCCAAACCATTGGGGTTCATTGATGATCATAATTTGATGAATCTGTTATCCCAGATAACAGAATCATCCAAATCCAACCCTTAAAACCACCTTGGGCAGGAGGAGAGCAAACATTGGTCTCTGGTTCTGTGTGTGCTGGGTGAGAGTGAAGATTCCCATCTCCTGCAGGAGAGCTGAAGCCCTACAGAGTGATGTACCAAAAAAATGGCTTTGGTTTGGTGCAGGTGACTCCTGGCCCTGCCACCCCTCGGGCTGGGAATTACCAGTGCTCTTTGAGAAATATCTGCCTAAAGGTCTCAGCTTATTTTGTGTTTTGTCATGTGCTCTGCTGCCTGATAGGATGTGATGTGAGGTTGTGAAGTGTGTTTCGAACTGAAACATTTTTTTGACATCCATTTAATTAGAATTATTTTAATTCAAACATTAGTCATTAGGAGAGCAGACGATCTGGCACGCGCTCCGGCAGCCCTCCTGCTCCTCGTCATTAGGAATTCTTCAGCCAATAAAATAATTTATTTAAACATGAATATCAACTTCCATTTAAGGAATTTTACAACTTGGGTTTGAGCTGAGGGAGCCCAGTGAGTATCAGCAGGAAAGATCACCTCCCATCATGGCAAATTGCCCAAAAGTGGGGTTTTTCCTCCCTTACAATGGGGTTCATGAAAGCCAGATTCCCCAGGGTGGGAGCATGGGCTGAGCACTGCCAGGGGAGGTTCCTCAGGAGCAGGAGCAGCTCCTCAGGATGTTCCCTCACTGCTGGAACAGGAATGGGAAGCTGACCACAGGGAATAGGAAATGAGTGGTGTGTTGGTGCAGGGACCTGCCCATCCTCTGCCCTCTGCCACCCAGGCAGGGCACCCTGCTCCTGTCCCTGGCACAACACCAACCTCATTCCATGAGTTTGTTCTCTTCCCCAGAGCCCTGCAGGAGCACCCAGAGGATCTGCAGGGGCCTGAGGTCACACCCTGAAAGGATCAAACCTCTGCTTCCTCCTGGTGCAGGTTCAACCTCAAGGATTAATAGATGAGACTGAACAGTTTTGATTTCCAGCTGGTTTTTTTTTTTATTATTTTATTTTTTGCTGAGGTGATCCAGAAGTGCTGGAGGCTGGAGCTGTCGTGGTGATGATGGGAACAGCCAGGGCTGCATCCTGCTCCTGGGATTGGTGTGACTGGGGCTGGGAGCAGCGGGAGCAGCGCTGGCCATGGGCCAGCACCCAGGGCAGGGCGGCAGCGGAGGCACAGAGCCTGCCCTGACAGCTTCATTAGCCAGAGACAACCCTTGCAGAGGTAGAGATGTCACGTTGGGTAATTAACACATCCCCAAATATGCAGATTTCCCTGCGCTTCTCGGGCAGAATAACCCACGGTGTGAGCTGGGGAGGGAGGGGGGGAGACTCTCTCGAAGAATTGTGCTGTTCTTTAGAGTTATCACTCATTATAGGTTGCAAAAGGGGGGCAAACTGTGAAAAGGCAACTCCGGGAGCAGCAAGAGTTTGCATTATTGTTCACCCTGTGAAAAGCAAGGTGCAGGATGTAAAGCACCGGGGGAAAGCTGCCAACAATAGACCCCATAGCAACAACAACTTCTAAAGGGGAGCGGGTGGCTGCACATCCCACTGCCCACGCCTTGATGTCGGTGCTGCAGCCCCGGGAGCCAGGCGGCCCCGTGGGGACAAAGGCTCCCTGCTGCCCGCCACACAAAGGCAGCTCCTTCCCTCGGCACAGCGGCCCCGGCACGGCGGGGCTGGCACTCGGCACCCCGGCACCCCTGCAACACGGCACCCCTGCACCCACACAGGGAGGCTGGGCAGCAGGGGGCTGCAGGGGGTTGGAATGCAAGGGAATCCATGGGGGTCCTGTCCCAGTTAGAAGGGCCCATGGTGCTAATCAGGATCCCATCCCTGCTGGCACAGCCCGTGGTGCCCATTGGGATCCCATCCCTGTTGGCATAGGGATCCCATTGGATCCCATCCCTGCTGGCACAGCCCGTGGTGCCCATTGGATCCCATCCCTGCTGGCACAGCCCACGATCAGCATCCTGGGGACATCACCCACAGCATCCTGAGCAAAACCACAGCCAATTCCTCACCCACTCCCCCCTCCTCCTCCTCCTCCCCTCCCCTCCCCTGTGGGAGCTATTTTTAGCTTTTGGGGGCCTGCTGGTGCCTGTCCCCCCTCTGTCACCGAACACAACCACAGGGTTCAAACCACATTTCCCTCGTTGCATTAGCGAGGAGCGCAGTAATCTTGACTCAGTTTTTACATGCAAAGGTCACCATTAAAAAGTCATCATTCAGCAGCTCCCAGGGCTGGGCCCTGCCTGTGCTGTCATTAGAGCAGAACTTCAGGAGGTTCTGCCTGAAACAAGTGGGTATTTTTAGCTGGCCTTATCAGAGAGGGAGCTGGGGGTGCGTGGGGAGATAAGGGCACGGTTTAGATTTCTGCCTTTACGCTCACTGTCACATTCAAAAAAATAAATCATAATTTTGATTTTCCACGTCCCTGAGGGAGAGATTGACAAGAGCATCCAGGGCTCATAATTGGATCATTCCTCTGGGAAAGTTGGCTCCTCCGCTGAAATCCTTACATGCTCTAAGGAAAATTGCTCTCAACGTTATTGAAAATATTTTAGGAGACTGAAGATTCTGGGGCCCTTTCCAATTCGAGTGCTCGGGTCGGTCATGCCAAAGGGAGACAATAATGGGAACCAAATCTGGAGAGCATTGCACTTAATTGGAGCCCAGTCCTGTGAGCCTGGAAGGCCCAGGACCCCCTGGGGGCTGCGAGCCCTCCTCTGGTGGGGACTTGCAGGAAGGAGCCCTTCGGATGCATTCCAAAATAGATGCCTGAAAGAAATTATTGAAAATCTTTGGGGTTTTTTTTTTTTTGTTTTGTTTTTTTAACTAATGATAAATTCAAGTGTTTTGCTGGAGAGCAGGGCTGCAAGAGGCTGCTGCAAAACCTCTCCTGCACAATCCTTTCCCCTGGTGCTGCAGGATTTTGGAGGCAAACCTTTGGGATGTGTTAGAGCAGTGGTTTGCAGCCCCTGTTTGCCTGCTCAGGGTGATGAGGTTCCTTGCAGAGATGCTCTGTGATCCTCAGCCTCCATCTGAAGGAGGTTGAAGCCAGGTGGGGATGGGGATCTTCCCTGAGGGAACAAGTGATAGGACAGGAAACAAACTCAAGTTGCACTGGGGCAGGTTTAGGTTGGATATAAGGGAAAATTTCTTCATGGGAAAGGTTGTCAAGGCCTGGAATCCCCATCCCCAGAGAGATTTTTCAGCCCTGTGGCACTTGGGGACATGGGATAGTGGTCTTGGCACTGCTGGGGGAATGGTTGGACTCGCTCTTGAAGAGCCTTTCCAAGGAGTCTGGGGTTCTGTTGGCTCCCAGCCACCATGGGCACCGTGGGGGGACACTCTGGGGACTCTCCCTCATTCCCTGTGGAAGCAATGGTGCCATGCACAGTTTTACCCAGCTCACTTTGGGAGGAAGAGGCTAAAAGGGAAGGTTTTGATGAGATATGGCCTTCCCTGCCTTCCACATAAATTAATTGCTGTTAGTTTAATAAACTAACAGGTGGTTCCACTTCAGAGCGAGCAGATGTTACCCTGAATGAGCAGAGTCCCCCCTCGCCATCCCCCTGTCCCCCAGCCATTCCTTCCTTTCTGTCTTCCCCTTTCTCCCCACCTCTTCCCTTTCCCCCTTCTCCTCCCTCTGATTTATGAGCAGCTCCAATATGAAATGTTTTGTCTGGGCTCTATGAATATTGATGATGGGGTGGTGCTGATTTGAGCTGTGCTCATAACTTCCCGTGCTTCCTGGGAGCATCCCTTCTCCCAGGCTCTGGCCCTGCTCTTCCACCCCCATCTATCCCAGGGAGTTTTTGGGAGGCAGCCCCATTTGTTAAAGCTGCCTCTTGCCTGCACATTTGTCTTGGATTATCTCCCGAGGAGAAGACGATAAGTACTTACACAAACCTACGCCGAAATTAAACACACAGAACAAATGAGCCTGGCGTGTTCACATTCTTTCATTTCCAGGGATAATGCCCGGGAGGAAACACTTGTGTGACCGCAGATGGAGGATGGGCTGGCAGCCCCAGGAGGGTTTGGGCTGCCCTCTTTAGAGGAAAGCTCTCCTCTGCTTCCCATATGGAGAGAAAAAACGATAGCACTGCTAATGGCTGGGGCATGGCTGGGCACCGAAGGGAAGGAGGAGGTAGCTGGGGATGGAGGGGAGACTGGAAAATAATAATGGGAAATGTTTTGATAAGAAGCGTTGTGGTCTTAGACAAATATTCCAAAACTTCTGGAGCCCATTTATCCCGAGATTGAACCCAGATGACAGCAAGCTGTTTGCATGGGCTGGAATGTGCCTCCAACAGACACCCACTTCTCCGGGCTGGGGACCCAGGGGGGAACGTGGGGGCAGCCCCGGGTGGCTCATTCCCCCCTCGCCTCCTGCAGAGCCCCAAACATCCCTGTCCAAGCACGGCTGGGCACTCCTGCTGCCCTGGGACCTGCTCACAGCACTCACATCCCTCCTGTGGTAAAAGGAGAGGCCTCAAATCGGGGCACAATCCTGGAAACTGTGAATGGCACGTGGAAAGCACCTTGAGCTGTTCCAAGGTTGGAGGGAGCCCACACCAAACGCCCACAGCAGCCTGGCACATCCCTGTGCCCTGGAGAACATCTAAACCAGGGCAACTGAGCATTTCCACCTCTCCCTTGGCCTCTCTTTCTTTTTGCCTTCTCCTCATCTATCAGGCACCACCACTGAAATTTCCTAATTTCCTTCATATCCCTCCTAAGCTGCTTCTGATGTTGAGGAGCAAGTGGCAATGAAAAGCATGAAACACTAATCACTGATTTCCTCCTGGAAGCTCCCAGTGTGATCCTGGTGTTGATTTTCCCTGGAGCAGCTGCAGGCCTGGGAGCATCCAGCAAGGGCCACAGCACCGTTCCCTGCTGGGGTTTGGCTCTTTACCTCTGCACGGGCAATGTCTGGAACTTGGAGTTTTGTTACAAAATCAGCAAGAAAATCCAGTGGCAATGGGTAAGATCCATTCCTTTGTCAGCAATCAGCACTGGCTCCTGCCACCAGCCTCTGCAGAGCATTTGGGAAGGATGAACTCCAAACATTGCAGCACTCTGGCCATTTCTTTGCTCCATCCAGGGAAAATTTCCAAGGAAAGGATTGTCCAGCCTGGCACAGCTGCCCAGGGCAGTCCCCATCCCTGGAGGAATTTATCAGCCATGTGAATGTGGCACCTGGGGACATGGAGCAGTGGTGGTCCTGACAGCCCTGGGGGAATGGTTGGACTTGATCTTACACTTTTCCAACCGATACAATTCCGTGATTTTATGATTTTGTGGGCTGCTGGTGGCCCCAGAGGCCGGGGCTCGTTGCACAAACAGAGCTGGCTGATGCAGAGCAGCTCCTGGAGAGCATCGATAGCTATCAGCCACAGCAGGGACGAACTGGGGACGTGCAATTCCCATCCACAGGAATAATCTTCAAAGTCCTGCCGGGCCGCTTTTGGACGACAGCAGAGTTTTCCCTGCTGGGGAAAATGGGATGCGAAAGAATTAAGCGAAGTTGGAATGTTATTGTTTGTGTCAGACTCCGTTAACCACGTTAAAACTATATATAATACTTCAATTTCCTATGTCAAAACTCTCTAATGGGCAATATTCCGAAATCAAAGTCTTATGGAGCGGTTAATCTTCCGCACGGACAACGCCAAGTTTAAATCCAGTCCAAATGCCACTTCTCAGTCACAGCTTTAAAGGATTATAAATGATTATAATGGTATTTGTCTACTTGCCTGATACATAAGTTCACGTCAATGTTATCTCCAGAATTGACATTCGGTTTCATCTCGGAGGTGAGAGGATGAACTGTTGACTACCAGCTTCAGAGAGGAAAATGGATTAGCTCTAATGTAATTAGGCCTCCATTCACAGATGATTATTTTCGGCGGGCGCACAAACGGCGCTGATAAGGAGCGGGGGCGACCGGGGGACGCGGGGCTGGATTTGCTCTTTGTCCTGCACAAAGGGGTGATGGGTCCCTGTGTGCAGCCCCTGCTTCAGACCTGCACACTGTTCCTGCAGTGCCCACAGGCTCCAGCACTTGAGTTTCTGTGATTTCCATGTGGGTGTTGGTGGGGGATGAAGGTTTGCTGCCAGCCTCCCTCTGACAGGGCAGCTCTCATGGGATTGAGTCTCTGWTTTGGTGCTTCCCCATCCCCTGGGTCCTGTCCCAGTGTGCCAACACCAACTTCAATGCCAAAGTCAACACCAAAGCTAGAATCAGTGCCAAAATCAACAGCAAAACCAAAGSCAATGCCAACAACACCRAAGTCAACACCAAMATCAGCATCAAYWCCAATGCCAACACCAATACCAATGCCAAAATCAACACCAAAGCCAGAATCAACACCAAAATCAAAGACAACACCAACAACAACACCAACATCAACACCAATGCCAACACCAACACCAATGCCAATACCAATGCCAAATCAATACCAATGTCAATATTGATGCCATGGTCAGTGCCACCACCTCCACCACAGTGGCCTCCTTCAGCTCATGGTTTTTAACTCCTTCCAGCACTCCAAAGCCAAGAGACAACTAGAGCCACTGAGCCTTTTTAGTCTGTTGCTTGTCCATGTGACTCTTTAGCTCTTAAAAATACATGAAAGAAGAAGGATTGTCCCCAAGGATAATGGAACAATGGGAAGCGTTGATGATTTAATGAAAATAAATAAATTAATCTGTATACACTGCTGCTAATACAAATGACTTGTGAGCGGCATGGAAGATTYTGCATTATTTTTCAAAAAAAGCACAAACCCCTTTTCTTTTGCRCTARAAACTCAATTTAATTTTAAGTCACRTGACAAATGGTGGCAAATTGAACTTTATTATGAATTCATGAATGCAGTTTAATACAATTGTTCCATTTCTGGCCTTTGTGCTTYGAAGACAGCCCCCTTCTGCCAGGATGTTATTTTTTAATGTGCCAATCCAGCTACGATGACCTGTGGGTGCCTTCAGAGCTGTGCTCTGTGTCCAGCACCAGGCACTTTGGGATCACCGACTCTGGAAGAGCTTCTGCTCCCTCCCCATCCCCTGGCTGGGCAGGAGAGACCCTCATGTGGAGAGCTGAGGGGGAATTAAGGAGTGGGGATTACTTTCTGGAGACAATGGCGTGAATGTGACGCTCCAGTGCAGAGCCTTGGCAGGGGGATCASGGCTCAGCCAGCCCAGCCTCCGAGCCAGGCTCCAGGGAGCCAGCCCAGAAAACGCCRAGACGTCTCATTCTGGGCCCTGAATTGTTCTGTTCCTGCATCAGCCTGGCCAAGTCCTCCTTATCCCCCTCGTGCCACCCCTCAGCAAGGGGAGCTCAAGGACAGCACTGAGGAGTTTGTGCCTCCCGTCCCCTCACTGCTGCCCTGGGCTGTCACTGTCTCCACCAAAGGAGGTGGCACCTGCACATCCAGTGCTCACTGCTGTGAAGAATATCAAAATATCCCACTCCTCTGGGTGATTCACAGGAGCCATGGTGTTCAAACTGGCTTTTGAGCAGAATAAAAAATGGGTGGATAAAAATCATTCAGATCATGGTGGGGATGAAATAGATCTGTGCAAAGAACAGAAATGCAGTTTGGGGCTGAAAAATCCGTGTGTGCACTCTGGGTGTTTCTGTGGGCAGAGCAGAGTGTGGGGTGCAGGGAAGGGACGCCCAGTCCTGAACACAGCCCCAGCTCCAGCGCTGGGCTGAGATTTCTTGCAGAGACTTTGGCAGTAAAATAACCACAGTTACTTAGAAAAAACTTTTCCTCTTCTTGCTGGATGCCCCCTAAATTTAGAAGAATTTCAGAKGGACAAATTAAAAAGTACATTTGAGATAAAATACACAGTCAGACGCAGATTTGAACTCCAGATCTAACTCCAAAACCACTTGCAGCTTGACATGGCACAGTGATTTACTGTGCTCATGATTATATCCTGTAGGTAGCAGCTCTGCAAGTGGGAAATAATTCAGGCAGGGATGTGGAAAGGGAATAACTTTTCTTCTGAGTGCTGAGGACTTCAAGAGCAGCAGCACAAAGCCGAAGCCCCACAGCTTCCAGTACTTGAAGGGGGCTTATAAAAGAGAAGGGAAGCAACTTTTTACACAGGCAGGTAGTGATAGGATAAGGGGGATGGCTTTAAAATAAAGCAAGAAAGATTTGGATGAGATGTAAGGGGCAAATCCTTTCCTGTGAGGGTGGGGATGCCCTGGCACAGTTTTCCAGTGAAGCTGTGGATCTCTGGAGTGCCCAAGACCAGGCTGGACATTGGGGATTGGAGCAGCCTGGGACAGTGGGAGGTGTCCCTGCCATGGCAAGGGTGGGGCTGAGCTTTAAGAGATGAGGTTTAAGGTCCTTCCAACCCCATCTATTCTGGGATTCAGCAATTCTGAGCAATTCCAGGAGCAATTCCATTGGAGGCTGCTCCATGGGATGGAGGTGCAGGTCCCTATTGCACCCCTCCAGCTGCTRGGATCAAATCTCTGCCCAGTGACTGGGGGATATTAAACAATTAACCAGCAGCMGWGCAKGGTGATGGTGATGGTGATGATGATGTGCRTTTGAGATCCTCACCCCTCTGAGAGRTTTCTCCCCACTGTGCACTGAAAATGATATAACCACACTTAAAATGAACTCTCCTGCCCCCTTCCTCCAGGCACCAGGAAATGTTCTGTGAAGGCCCCTTCATAAATAGCCTGTCCCACCTTCTCAGATTTAATTATAAAAATACTTGAAACACAATAGTCCTTCACATGCAGGGCTCATTTTCTAATTGAGTTTTGATATGGATACACACCCAGGAGACCCTGGGCTGATGCACACAACAGATGGAGGGACCAAGCCCTCTCCCCCCTCTCCCTGAAGCAAAGTCACAGCAGGAGGATGTGTCAGATGTCCGGGCTCATCTCTGCAGCCCCTCCTGCCCAGCAGAGATGGAGCTGCTTCAGGTGCAATGGGCTGGCCCTGAAATGTCCCTGCACTGGGGCAGAGTGGGGGCTCCTGGGCACTGCAGCACCCATCCCTCCCTGGTGACAACATCCCCAAACCTCTGTGAGCGACCTGTCACCCACACTTCCCCTCCTGGTGAGGCTACCCTGGCAAAATGAACCCTGAGGAGAGCTTCAAACGCTGCGTGAGGAGCTGAGCCAGGCGAGGCGTCCCCGGTGCGGCGCTGGTGGGCAGCACATCAAGGGGGGGATGACACCCCAGTGATGAATTACTCACTCCTCTAACACTGCCCAGCTGGAGTGGCTGGAGCAAGCCTTCATTTACTATTTATAACCCTCTCCAGCTGTATTTTCCTAGGCAGAGCAGCTGGCTCGTTGCAGGAGTGTGAAGGAGAGGATGTTAACAGGTTGGCTGGAGCGTTTGCAGCGGCGCAGGGAAGGGGTTCATGTGCAGGACAGCACTGGAAACCCTCCTCCAGCCAGGCCAGGGCTGCAAAACCCCTGGGACCAGCCTGGCCAGGGGGATCTGGGCAGWTCCTGCTTAAAGATGATRTTCCTGTGATGATTATGGTGAGAAAACAGCTCAGGAAGGCCGAGCCCAGGGCTGGTGGTGCCAGCCTGGTGCCCTCCATGTGAAKGGGGGAAAACCCCTCATTTTTCACCCTCACTGTCCTGGGCAGCCTCTCCCCATCCTGCTCCTGCTCTCCCACAGCACCCAGCCCCAGCAGGGACTCAGGGAACTGGCAGCTTCCCCAAAGCTCCTGGGAGAAGCCCCACAGAGGAACAGCCCCACAGGGGAACGGCCCCACAGGGGAACAGCCCCACAGGGGAACAGCCCCACAGGGGAACAGCCCCACAGGGGAACAGCCCCACAGGGGAACAGCAAACCCCAGCAGAGGCAGAGGCAAACCCCACCCAGAGCCCTTCCCCAGAAGGAGAAGGGAGCAGCCCAGGCTGTGCAGTGCTGGGCTCTGTGCTGGGTGACACATCCCCACACTCTGCATAGGCTTCTCCCGCCGCTGCTAACGCAAACATTTAATTTTGATGATTTATAGCACAGCCATAAAAAAACTCTGGATTACGCTTTGGAGTCAAGGTCTCAGCTCCAGAGCACATTTTTATGGAGTCAGCATCTCTGTTTTTAAAAGTTATACTTCAATATTAAATATGACTTTTTTTTTTTYCCCTCAGCAAGTCAATAAAATCCCTTTAGAGCAGATAATAAACTCATTTCTTCTGGGCTGGCTATTGTTTCAGGCCTGGGTCATATCCTGAAGCCTTTAAGTCTGTTCTTTGGCCTCTCTGATGAGGAATTTGGAGTTCAAACCCTCCCAGGCACTGCCCGAGCAGGAACGGAGCCCCAAACCAAGCCTTCCCTCAGCCAGGCTCTGTTCCTCAGAGCAATGCAGRAGAAATCACCCAGCTTTGGCATGAGAAGCTCTCCAAGCTCTGATCCCTATCCCACGGGTGCTCCTGGCTGCCTCACGTCCCTGGGCTGCAGGGASATGCCCACGGTGGGGGTTTGATGGTCCCTGCARGAGACARTSCCAYGTCTGGGGGTGGATGGAATCACTGTGGAAGYGCTGCACAATGAACCACAACTTCTGCCTTTAAGGGCAGACAAGTGTTTTGTGTTCTTACAGCTCTCAGAATTACCCTGTAATCTTATTTATTTTCTAATACAAGTTTCTGCRGAAAAGGGTATCACAAGATAAATAGAAATTAACTGATTATGAGGATTGTCATTCTTTAAGCACATATTTATCAGGCCATTTGCTCATTCTCTTCTAATATCTTGACATAAGAGTGTCAAATTAAACACTCCCCAGATTAGGATAATACCCAGCACTTTTGTAGCTTTCCTATCTGATTTGCAAAGCTTTCTTCTCCACAAATGCACTTGAAGTTGGTGCTTTACAGGGCTTGATAGAATTCATTTCAGGATTAATAAGCCTTCTCTGAACCATTTAACGAAATCTCTGCAGCATCCTCGTCTTGAATGGGGAATAGATTCCAAAGAGCGCTTTAATTAATTTGTCTAATTAACGGGGGGTGGAATGGGAGCCGGTTCGTGGCTGCAAATTTGGTTCATGTTCATGGCAGCAAATGCCAGCCGAGTTCCCGGGGTGGCCGAGCCCCGGCTCCCAGCGCACGGGGTTATCGGGGGGGTTCAGCCCTACACGAAATTCGGCGTCTGSGCCCACGTCAGCCTCTAATTACTTTTGCCACGTTGCCTTTGTGCAGCCATTCACCGGCAGCCCGTCCTTATCTTGTCATCCCCGGCGTCATTAGCGACGTCCGAGCGCATTAGTGACCGCGGGCGGGCCGGGCGGGCAGCGATTAGAGCCTGAGTGATGTTTGAAACCCCGGCGTTGTTCTGCTCCTTCCTGTCCAAACAGCAGGGCGAGGCCCCGGTGATGCTGAGGGGGGGAAGCGCTGCCCCGTTATGGGGGGCGATCGCTTTGCTAATTAACGCCCCGTTAACGAGGCTGCCGTGCCGCGCTGAGCCGGGACGGGCCGTGCCGGGGTTGCGGAGCTTTGTCTGAGCGAGGGATGTCGGGGAGAGCAGCGTCTCACCCCCCCAGGGATCCCTGCGAGCTGCTGCTGCTGTGTCTGCACCCCAAAAATGCACCCCGAGCCTCGCTGAGAGCAGCGCTCATCCCAGAATGGATGGGTGGGAGAACCGAAATCCCATCCATCCCACCCCTGCCATGGCAGAGACACTGCCACTGTGCCAGGCTGCTCCAAGGCCTGTCCAGTATGATCCTAGACACTGCCAGGGATCCAGGGGCAGCCACAACTGCTCTGGGCACCCTGTGCCAGGGCCTGCCCGCCCTCCCTGGGAGGAATTTCCTCCCCAAATCCCATCCAGCCCTGCCCTTTGTCAATGTGAAGCCGTTCATGTGCAGCTTGGCAAGCCCTGCTGAGCTCAGAATCCTCTCCAGGAGACCTCGTGGTGGAGGAGAAGGAGGAGGCACCTGGGGCTGGGCATGGACACGGGCTCAGGGACCACGCTGGTTTTCCAGGTAACTTCAAGCCTGGAAATTTCCAGGCAATCCCAACCWGGAGCTTTCCAGGCTGAAGGACATCCCTAACCCAAGAACAAACCCGTGGAGTGTTCATGGACAGAGTTTGTGGTGYTCTGATTTCAGAAGCCCTGCAGCATCCGTACAGACACCAGGAAGCTCTGGGGGAGGAAGGGAAAACAGCCCTGGGGGCTTTGGATTGGGCTGAAATTCATGGAAGGGATTCTATCCCACGGCTGCCTATGCACAGAGTATTTTCCTGCCCCAAACTCACAGTGAAATCCCTGAAGTGAGGAATTGTGTGCTCCTTCCTGGCTCCCAYGGCAAATTAAATCAAATACTTGGACAATTAGTRCAATCCTCATGTCAAGGGAACGGCCTCCAGACACAGCAAACACACTGGATGTTTGATAGATCTGAAAAATCTTTATAGTCAAGATATTTTACACTGAGCCACATTGATTTCCCGTCCACTATTTTTTTTTATATCAGTGTGTGCAACAGCAGTCCAGCAAGGAATACAATAAATACCAGCAGTGATTTATCCAAATGGCATTCAGCAGGCACTTTGCAGTCACTCAGTTCATAGCCTGRGCATAAATAAATCAACACCAAAACAAAAGGCAGCACGTAAATCCCATGTACAACCTGCACCCTGCTTGGGATGGAAGATCCAAAGGGAAAACAGAACAGCACCTGATGGAGAAGCTGCACATCTGGCTCCCCTTGCAAATTAAGAATTTGCTTTTCTCCTTTCATTATATTTTGCAAAGATATTACAGCATTTCATCTGCCAGTCCTAACAGCAAAGGGCCCCATCAGCCCACGAATTACCTGGGCCCTGACTCCTGGAAGCTTGGAAAAGAGCAGGCAGGAACAGCTCCAAAGGGGCACAGAAATGTTCTGTACTCAGAGTCTGGGGGTGGAAACGGGCAGGAGGAGATGGGAAAGGGGAATGGGAGGGCTGGAAAGCAAAAATACTGACATGAAGGAGAAGGAGAAGGAGAAGGAGAAGGAGAAGGAGAAGGAGAAGGAGAAGGAGAAAGATGAACAAAATTATATATATGCTATACAAAAAACAGAATCACAGGATCATTAATATTGGGGAAAGCCTTTAAGACCATCAAGCCCATTAATTAACCTAAGACTGACACATCCATACAGACACAGTTAATTAATGCCATGGTGCTGTATTTCAGCTGAGTTTAAAGTGTCCACGTTCAGTGGCTCATTTGCCCTCTGATATTCCAGATGTTGCAGATGCCCCATTGCAGCAGATGTTGGTGCTCTCACAGTTTCCTGCAGCTGTGCATGGAAATTACTTTTTCCAATTGATTTTCTAGTTAATTTAAAATAACAAGACTAACGGCCTGTCTGCTAAATTCAGTATGAAAGTGCATACTTTAAAATGGACTTAAAGCAATTTGAACTGGAGATGTTTCTTCAGTCTGCCTGTAGGGAAAAAAAAGAAAAAAAAAAACAACATAAGATCAATCTCAATTTAATTTGGAGGCCACAAACCAACTTCCCCATGCACTGCTTGCTGCGGGGAACACGAAGGGCTGGGTTTACAAACAGGATTTGGGGCAGAGAAACCTGTTGCATATCAAGCCATTTGAATTTTTGCTCCTATAAAAGCCTGATGGCTCCGATGCTCCCACAGATCCAAGGGGATCACCAAAGCCAGCTGCTGTTTCAGGGCTCTGGGTGTGAGCAGCAATCCTGGGAACCCTGGGGAACCCCTGGGAGCCCTGTGGAAGTGCAGAGGATCATTGGTGTCACATCAATGCTCGTGTGTCTGCTCCAGGCCGTGTTTATTGTGCAGCCATGGGAACCAGGATCCATGGGTCAGTCCTGCCCACCCAGCCCTGCCTTTCCAGGRGRAATTTGGGCTCCTCAGCAGCCCCTCAGGGGGTTCTGAGCCAGGGTTTGCAGCCCACGCCACAAGCCAGGAGCTTGTGACAAACCCCCTGTGAGGGCTCCTTGGCCAGGGCAGGAATGGGGAATGGTTTTCTCTCCCTCTTCAAGAAAACAAACAATTTCTTTCCCAGTTCTCCCGAATGTGGGGAGTTTCTCCCCACCCTGTGCTTTCCCCAGCCCTTCCAGGAGGGAGGGACAAAGGGAAGCAGAGCAGCACTGCCCAGTGCTGAGGCCCTGACACCAGGATCATTTCCTCCCCAAAATGGGGATTACAGGTGAAAAACCTCAATGTGAGAGGCAGAACCCTCCACCTCATTACATCCACCCTCACGGATTTGTGGAGGATGAAGTGGGACAAGGCTGCTCCCTTCTCCAGGCCCGGCTGTTCCCGGTAAGGAGGAGCCATCAAACCCTGTTTGAAATGAACTCAATGTCAGTGTGGAAGCCACCGGGCTGGAGTGGGGAGAACAAAAAAAAATAGAGAATAAAAATCACATCAGTGCTGGGAACTCAACTTTCTGCCTTTCTGGCTCTGGCAGAATTTAATAAAGCCTTGCCCGGGCCTAGGCCGCTGCAGGCCGCACAGGCCCCACAGGCCCCAGGCAGCAGCCTCGGGGCGGCCCAGGCTTTATTAAAGCCAGGCCTAGGGAAAAGCCTGTGTTTCTGCAAAGCTGAGTCACCAACAGAAGCTCCGAATAACACCCCCTACCGAGCTGAGGGGTTTTTTAGCAGGGCTGAGGTGAAACTCTGAGGGAAAAAGRGGGGAAATGTCTGGGGTTGGGTGAGGCAAGCTCTGCTCTCAGTGTGGCAAAAGTGACCAAAAACCAGAGACCACTCCAGCAGGGTGGGTTTGATGATGCCAAAATTCAGGCTTGAAACAAGCAACCCCCTTCTTCTTGATTTTTTTTACATTTTTTAAAATTTAACTAGTAGAGGTTCTGAGGGTTTGATAGGAAGAGCATTCTCCTGCAGCCACAGCAGCCCTGATGTGTTGGTTTGAGATGCTGTTGGGGTTTGAGATTAAATTTGGGTTGGGTTCAAGTTCAAGTCTGGGTTTGTAGAGGAGTTTCATTTGGGTTTGGGTTTGGGTTTGGTTGGAGGTTGGCTTATGGCTGGCTTTTAGTTTGGATTGGGCTCAGATTCACATTTGGGTGTGAGATTGAGTTGGGCTCAGCTTTGGGTTTGGTTTAGGCTTTGGTTTTGGGTTTTGGGTCTGGATTTGGGTTTTGGTTGGGTTCACATCAGGGTTGGGTTGCATTTAGGTTCAGGTTTGGTTTGGTTTGGTTTGGTTTGGTTTTGGTTTTGGCCTTGGCTTTGAGTTCATGTTCATGTTTAGGTTTGAGATCATGGTGGGGCCCCGGTGGAAGTGTGAGTTTGACTTTGGGACAGGAGTCCAGGTCCCTTTCCAGAGCTGTCCCCGAACTCCTGAGGGTCTGGAGCTCAGGGTGGGACAAGGAGCAGGGCCMAGGATCCCAGTCCTGCTGGGATGGAAGGGGTTTGCAACCAGAGCAGGACTTTCCCAGGGCACTTCTGAGGCACAGCCTGTCAGAAGATGATTTCTAAATGACTTTCCTAACTTCTCTTTTGGCTCCCGTTGGTAATTGGTTCATTTCCAGGTACTTGCAAGAATGTAAATATGGAATGAATCAACTTTTTCCACATTTTCTTCAGCAGCTCTTTTATGAAGAACAGATTTTCCACAGAGGAAATTAAAAAGTACATAAAACTGAGAAATCATGGTGTTGTTGAGAACAGCATCAGCTTTCAATGTCACTTTGTAACTGGCAGCACATACTGTATTCCAATGGCATTAATAGAAACTACAAAGTTTGTTTCAATTAGCTTGGTTTTTCTTTCAGAAAAGGAATTATCATAAATCCCTGAAATAACATTTGTCCAAAAGAGATGTGTAGCGTTACTCGAGMAATCTTTTATGCCTGTTTTTAAATTACACATCCTTGTAAAAATGATTATACATTGATTTAATAAATGCACTTGATTTGTGTATATTGCTGAAATTAAAAAAAGCCACGACACAGCTCTGATTTCCTGTACAAGGCTGTCAAACAGCTCTTCTGTGGTAAATTCTGAGAAGGCTCTTGGCAGCGCAATCAGTGCCTGGGCATGTTAGTGAGGAGAGGACGGGGCTGCAKGAGGATTTGGGCAGATTCTTTTGGAACAACTTCTAAAATATTTTTCCCTCCTGGTGCCTCTGTCCTCGTGGGAGGCTCTGGGYCTTGTGGAGGGTGATGGGTGTGGACAGCTCAAAGGTGGGACTGCCCAATCCAACCCCACACCTGGGTCCTGGAGCATCCTCCTGCATCAGCTTTGCAGCTGAAGAACCATTTATCCCACACAGGTCCCCAGAGTGTGCCCAGGCACTGCAGCACTGAAAATCATCTTCCTTTAAGAGTCTGGACAGACCTTTCCTTTGGACTCCATGCCAGGGAGAAGCTCACRGTGTAGTCAGCCAGGTAAAACGGATTTTATATCTGATTATCTCCGTTGAGGCGATGATTTGCTGAGAGTTTTGATGGAAAACACCCCCAGAAGTGGTGCCCATGTAAAATATGGGCTTGTTTCACACCAAACAAATACAGGCACTAATTTCTGGGGTGCATGAGGCAACCTCCAAATCTCTGTGGTGTGGGGAGGAGGTTGGATGGTTGGGAAGGAGGTTGGATGGTTGGGAAGGAGGTTGGATGGTTGGGAAGGAGGTTGGATGCTGGGGAAGGAGGTTGGATGGTTGTGGCTCCAGCCCCACTCTGGGGAAGATGCACGATGGGCTGGGGGAGAGCCTGCTCCTGATTAAAATATCCCAAAGGCCTCCCCATGCAGCCGACACCAGATATAATTCCAGATATAATTTATCCTGTCAGCTGTCCCCACATCAGAAGTGCACTCTTTGAGCAACAGTAATAATTACATTAATACAAATCATCCCTGCCTAYAGTGTGGAGCAAGCTGTGGCTGCTGCCCTGCCTGAGCCTGCCCTGCTGGTGGAGCAGCTCCAGGCTCTGCTCCCGGGGACCTCTTTGCTATTCCTGCTCCAGGGAAAATGGATTTTCCCAGGCATTTTGTGACTTTTCTCAGGAGACCATCCCACATTCCCTGGGCTCACGCTCACCTCCCTAAACAGCCCTGCCCTGCACTGAGATGTTCTGGGGAAATCAGCAATAATTGTACATTTGCTGGGAATTGCACAGGATGAACACAATTATGGGATGAAGACAATTAGGGCATGAAGCAGATCTGATCCCTTTTCCACTCCCCAAATCACATTTCCTCGTTTGTTTTTGTGGTGCTCCGAGTCCATCTCGTGTGTGAAGSGCTGCCCACGGTGTGTCCCSRTCTGGGGGCAGAATGRGAACCTCMCCCAGGGCTCTSCAAACCMAACCCCYGGCTTTGGGTTTGTCTCCCTTTACATCGGGAGAGCACAAACTCCTCCCCTCCCCAGCGCCTCTAGAAAGTTTCATCATTTCAATCACGGCCGAAGTTTTGGATTTCACTTCCAGGGGAGCCAGGAGCACTACCCCCACAGGAGCACTTGGGGTTCCACGTGGGATTTCCCACAACCTCCCCACCCAACCCTGGGCCGCGGCAGCTCCAGCCCGATCCCCCCTTGCCCTGCCTCCATCGCCTCCTCTCGGGCTCCCCCCGCAATTCTCATGCAAACCAGCGCCTGGCGGCTCCTTAATGCCTTTGGAACCTGAACTTCCCTGAAGTTCCGAGGGGTTCCGAGGCTCGGCTCCCCGTTTTTCCGGGCGCAGGAAGGCGCCGGGAGCAGCCGCGCCGGGAGTGTTTACACGGCGGCTGCGGCAAACGCCGCCGCGCTAATTTATTCCTGTCCCTTGCATTCTGTTAGCGGTTGTAAGACAGCCGGATCCCACCCATGGGAGCGTGTGCCCTCATGAAACACAATTACAATGAGAATATCTCATTATCTCATTGGCTTTAGCTTACTCTTCTGTTGCCATGGTTTCGAATACACAGAGGAGCCTGGAACTAAGCGCGCTGCTAACAAAGAACATCTCCTTGTTACAATGACATCAGATCGTGTCAGACAGAGCAGACTTAATTAAACACCCCCCCGAACGCGGGGCAGACGCTGAAGTTGGGGAGGACACTTTTTAAACCCGGCACCTCGCGGGTTTTAAACCATCCAAGCTCCTCCGCCAAGGAGCGGCCGGGTGGTTCCCGTCGGGGCGGCAAACGCGGGCAGTCCTGGCAGGAAAATCGTTTAGAAAATGATCTCTGCCCTCCCCGAGCCCTCTCCCTCCTCTCCACGGCCCCTCCCCTGCCCAAGCTCGGCGCTGTCCCGGCGCGGGGGACGCCGGAGCGATGTTGGGGTGATGCTCCGGGTGTCCCCGAGCCAGCCCAGCCCTCTGGGCTGTGACAATTCCCCCCTGGTTCCTCCATCTCCGGCCCCCTCSGGGAAAGGGCAGAGCCGGGCAGTGCCCGGAGCCCCCCGGTGCCACCACCCGCCGCATTAAAAATTCCACAAATCATTTATTTACCCTGGAGTATATCCGGTGACATAATGTGACAATAATGACATCCCTGGTGGTGTTAATTGATTTTGTCCTGGTAGCCGAGGTAATTTGGCGTCCGCAGCAGCTCCTAGATCACGGACCTAGCGATTGTCTGCCGAGGTAATGTTACGGTTAATGAAGAGAAAACACGCTTTGCTCTTTAAAAGACAATATGCTAATTAGGACAGACAATGGGGAGTCAGGGGTCATTTATTATTTTTAAACAGAGAGTTAATGCCAAACGACTGGCATGGAAGTGCAAAGCGACTGTAAATTAATAAGTGCAATTCCTGGCTCGTAAAATCCATCGCCGCYGTTAAATAAAAAGAAGGGCATTCATGAAATATTCCGACCATCGGAATACTTGAAGGTGTGAATAATTAACAGCCACAAGTTAACATCCACCAGCTTGTAAAAGGTCTGATTAAAGGCAGCGTTCATCAGCCACCAAACTATCACAGCTCGTCGGGTCAACATCTCCTAATTAATGATTTCTTATTAGCGAGATAAAACGTGTTTTCTGARGAGAATTATTTTTAAAAAGGAGCGAGTGTTTTCGGCGTAATGTGTGGCATAATTAAAGCCCGTTTAATGGGGCTGAACGTGGCTGGGCTCCTCGGGGGGTGTTGCTGTGGCTCTGGTGGCTCTGGTGACACCGGGGGCTGYTGGAGAGGTGCCCGGGCAGATGCTCCACCTCCAGCTCAGAGCTGAACCTGTGCTAAAACCCGACCCCAAATTCGTATTTTCCATTTTCCTGGGAATTCAGCGGCACCCGAACCAGCACGCAGCTCTGGCTGATGGAGCACCAAGCCCTCGTTCTTGTTTTAACCTCCCGAGCTGAATTTTGTGTTTATTTATCTCCAGAAACAGGGACTCTTGGCATTCACCTGTTGCAAAATKCCCAGTGGCAGAAAGATTCATCCCAAACTCAGGATCACCACTGAGGGGCTGTTTTCTTGACTTCTACTCCTTTTGCTGCTACATTAATATAAATAATCATATTTTCAAAAGTGACTTGGTTAATGGCTCAGGCTTTGGAGTTTGGGATTTGTGTTTAGGATAGTGGCTGTAACACTGTAACTCTTTTTTAAAATTAAAGGAATATCGTTGGAAGGGCGAAGGCAATACCCTGTAAATTAGGAATGTTGGTCACTGGGATGCTACAAACCACATCAACCTGAATATTGAAGTTGAGGAAATCCCATTTTAGTGCACTGARCATCCTCACAGGTGGAGTGAATACCTCAGAGGGTGATCACATCCTATGGAACCCCTTGGAGGGATTTTAGGGTGATTGTATTCCCATAAATACTCCCACGTAAACAACAACCAGGAGCTCTGGTGGCAGCGTGGCCCCTGAGCTTTGGGGGTTTGCGCTTTCATTTACCTTTTAAACAGCGATTTCTGAGCGGGGAGCTGCGTTAAAAGCATCGCCTGGCGCTCATTTGCATTTAAAGAAGAGAAGTTCAAGCTCTTAAACCTCCAAATTCCGCACGAAGCAGGGGCTGATGAACCAATATTTACTCTGGATTCATTTCGGGGCCTAAGTGGCATTTTAGGAGCTGTTTTAATGAGGCAGCAGAGCGCATGGTGCTGTTTTGGTGCCGCTCTAATGATCTGGAGGCGTGGCCACGCTTTAATGATCCGCTTTAATAATTTATCAATAGAGTTTGTAAGTGCTAATTTGCACTTTCAGGTGCACGTTCTCCTTTTGAAGCCGCCACGCAAGCCCCTATTAATGTTAATGGCAGTTGTGCTCACATTAAAAGGAGATGATACCCCCAAGGTGTTTAACATGTGACTGGGCCAGSGCTGGCACCGCTCAATGTCACCGCTTTCATTTCGGCTTTTGGTGGGGCTGTCACCACGCGAGRGCTTCAAACAAGGAGAGAAAGCGGGCAGCGCTAAGTCACTGCTCCAGCCCTGACTTGTTAGGCTTGGGCTTAAATCCAACTGCGGGGCGGTGGAGCAGCTCCAGAGRGTGGCGGTGTCACCCAGCGGTGTCACCAGAGCCACCGAGGGGTGAGCAGGGGTTAATTTATGCCCAGGAAAAAGCAGAAGGGCCAATAATAGSAAAAACAGATTTCCTCCGCCAGTTTAAGAGAGGCTCTAATCACTTCTGGGGGCAATTTTCGCCGTGGCATCGGATCCCGGCGTTTATGAATTGACATCTAATTAACGGGAGGGAGGTGAGGGCCTGTGTTCATCTCCTGACTTCACAAATCACTTCAGCAGAAATTCAAATCCTGTTTGCTGCGCTGGAATTAATGGGGTTAAACGGCACGGCCGAGGATCSATGCGGGAGGGTTTCACCTCTGAACCCTTTCCTCAAAAACTGCGGTCTGGGGAGATTGGAGCAGCAGGAATTTGGGTGCCGAGGGGTTTGCAGAGGGATGCGCTGGCTGGCACAGCGAGGAGTGTGTGGACACWGGAGAGAGGGATAATTAATGACCAAACCAAATCTTCTCCCCCAGGAACGGTGTCAGAGCTGTCCCCAGCTCAACCCTCACCTGCATCACCCCCTGAGCTTTTCAGAGTCACTCTTAACTCCTCTGGAGAGGTCTGGGGAGGGATCAGGTGACATCCCTGGGGTCACTTGGGGTCAGCCGCCCTGGCTGGGTGTCCCCAGCTCCTTGTGCAGCCCCAGCTCTGCAGCACAGCCCTCGGTGCTGTGTGAGCCCCTGGGCTATCAGAGCAGCTCCCAGCACAAATCCCAGCCCCAGCCCCATCCCAGCTCCAGAGGAGAATTAACTCTGCCTCRGCCACGTTCATCAGGAGGCAGGCAGAGCGACCTGCTGATGAATTATTCATTTCCCCACCTGGGAGTTCATATTTACCATATCTTGCTGAAATCYATTAGGAAGAACAAACACTGTATTTATCCAACACGCTCCAAAGGCGTTCATTTGCATCCCTGCCGTGAGGAGAAGGGGCCGGGGCTCTGAAAGGTCCTGTCCCGCCTCAGCTCCGGCCGGGGGGGCTCGGATCCAGCCCCTGCAGAGCGCTGGGGACACGCCTGGGGACAGCTGGGAGGGGGCAGGTGACGGGCRGGGACGAGGGTGGAGGGGCTGAGGCTTCGGTGCAGCCTGAGCTGCTGCAGCCCAGCACCCCCAGTGCCCCCAGCACCCTCAGAACCCCAGTGCCCCCCGAACCCTCAGAACCCCAGTAGCCCCAGCACCTCCAGCGCCCTCAGCATCCCAATACCACCAGCACCTCTAGCACCCTCAGAACCCTCAAAACCCCAGTACTCCCAGTGCCCTCAGCATTCCCAGCACCCCAGTACTCCCAGTATCTCCAGCATCCTCAGCATTCCAATATCCCCAGCACCCTCAGAACCCTCAGAACCCCAACACCCCTAGAATCCCAGTACTCCCAGTACTTGTAGCACCGGTAGCACCCTCAGCATCCCAATAGCCCCAGCACCGCCAGCATAAACCCAGTACTCCCAATGTCCTCAGCACCCCAGTAACCTCCAGCACCCCAGTAACTCCCAGCACCCCCAGTAAGCCTCAGCACCCCAGCAGTGCCAGCCCTGGCAGCACCCTAGCACCCCAGGGTGCTGATGCCCGGCTGGGTGTGTGGGATGGGGCCTGGGTCCCTCCCCCAGCTGAGGCCGGGTTTGGGGAGCCGGGGAAGCAGAGGAATGCTGTTCTGCGGGGCTCGGTGGGGGCGGAGGAAGGGGCGGCCCAGGCTTTGAGGAGAGCAGCGCATCCCCCGCGTTCACAGCCCCTCATTTCCCTGCAGGAGCGCGCCTCGCAGCTCCGGCGCTTCAATCGCTCTGCCAGCGCCGCGTTTGAAGATGGCAGGGGACAGCGGGGCTCTCTGTGAAGCGAGCTGCAAGAAAAGAGGCTGATCCCTGTCCCTGCTCGCAGACGAGCTCTTTAAAGCCTTCAGGAACGCCCCAAAGCCGCTGCCGTTCCCGCAGAGCTCCAGCCCCTGCTCTCACCTGGCCGGGTGCTGCGGCAGGGGATGGAGCGGGGCTGGGCAGGCTCAGGAGCCCACGGGAACACCCCAATAACCCTTTTCCTTCTTTCTTCCCACTCAATAAGAGAACAAAAATTAAAAAGAGAACTTCTTCCCTTTTTTCTGACAACGTGTGGGAGCTGTGGCAGCGTTTTGTGCAGGGCGGGAGCTCCAGCAGCCCCCAGGGTCTCCTGAGCCCACCCAGGCAAATCCTGGGCAGGGTCAGGCTGGGCTGGAGTGATTCCCGTCCTCAGAGGGGCTCTGCAGGGATGGAGTGCAGGGAGAAAATGGGAAAACTCCTTCTCGGATGGCGGGGATGGCCCAGGGCTGAGGGGGAGTCTCTGCAGAGAACATCCCTGAGAAATGGGAACGGCTTCCCATGGACCCAGGGCAGGGATGGGCGCGATTTTGGGAAGGAATTCCTGGCTGGGAGGGGGGGTGAGGCCCTGGCACAGCGTGCCCAGAGCAGCTGGGGCTGTCCCTGGATCCCTGAAGTGTCCCAGGCCAGGCTGGATGGGTTTGGAGCCCGTGGGAGGGGTCCCTGCCCATGGGACACTGGATGAGCTTTAATGTCCCTCCCACCCCGAACCCCTCTGTGATTTCTGTGATCGATGCMGCTGGGACAATAAGCCAAATATTGATATAAATATTTAAACTTCACTGAGGGCCTTCAGCGTCTGTTTACTCCAAAGCATCCCCCTGGAAAGTTTTGCCGACATGATCTGCAAGTGAAACAACTTTTCAAAGGACACTCCAGGGGCCGCACAAAGGGACCCAAACTCTCTCTGTTGTCACCGGCTGGTGCTTTAAGCCGGGCTTAAAGGGGCGGGGAGTGCGGGGAGGGGCCGAGGGGCAGGGTGGCAGTGCTGGGGTGGCAGTGCCCGGGTGACAGTGCCGGGGTGGCAGTGCCCGGGTGGCAGTGCCCGGGGTGACACCAGCAGTGGCCGCGGTGGCTCCCGGCAGGGCTGGGCACTCGCCACAGCCCGGGGAGAGAGCAGCACATGAAAGCCGGGCTGGATTTGCCTGGCAATGACAGCTGCATATTAATCTAAAGAATTTCTGAAAAATCAAAAAGACTTTTTTTTTCCCAGCGAAATACACCCCTAGAGCCYGGATCCTAAAGCAAGGGAATAAACTTGAAACAGGATTGATTTCATCTTAAAGGGGATGGCTCTTTGAAATGCTACCAGCTGCAGTTGTCTTATTTGGTTTTCAATACTATAACAAAATGGTGCCATATTGTGTCAAATAAGGAGATAATATAACAGCTTTAAACAAATTTTGTAATTACAGGATCAATCGAAAATGAATTAAATCCGTGTGCATTGGGTGAGAGGTGCCCCTGAATACTGAGCAGCTCCAAACAGCAGCTCCAGTGGCAGCCCCAGGGCTGAGGGGTTGGTGTGGCACCAGCCAGGGGACACAGGGGACAGGGTGAGGGGTTGGTGTGGCACCAGCCAGGGGACACAGGGGACAGGGTGTGACACCAGCCAGGGGACACGGGGGACAGGGTGAGGGGTTGGTGTGGCACCAGCCAGGGGACACAGGGGACAGCTCTGGGGCAGCCCAAGGGGGGGTTGTTCCTGGGATTGGGGATGCTGCTCCAGCACGGTGCTGGTGACACTCAGGATGTTCTCACTGCCCTTGTGCAGGTGGTTCAAGGATGGGATTTGTGTTCCTGCAGCCAGCTCGGGTGGAAAGCCACTCTCCAAGAAAGCTGTGTGCCCCACAGAGCCACCACACTGCTGGGGATTCACCTCTGGGTGCTGGGAATTGCACCAGGACAGAAACCAAACCTCTGGGGATTTATCTCTGGGTGTTGGGAATCACACCAGGACAGACCCAAACTGCTGGGGATTCACCTCTGGATGTTGGGAATTACACCAGGACAGAAATCACACTGCTGGGGGTTTATCTCTGGGTGTTGGGAATCACACCAGGACAGTCCCAAACTGCTGGGGGTTTATCTCTGGGTGTTTGGAGTTACACCAGGACAGAAATCAGACTCCTGGGAATTCACCTTTGGATATTTGGAATCACACCAGGACAGAAGCCCTGGGCACTGATACCAGCACTGATAAGAACACAAGCCATGGTTCTGGCGCACCCCAGAGATGGTTTCACAGGAACATCAAACAGGGTCACCAGGAGAAGCTCCTCAGCTCCTCCACCAGACCCTGCCCATGCAGGGGTGGGGTGTCCTCACTCCTGCCATTTAATTACTTGTTAACGAACTTCTTATGCAAATGAAGCCCCGAGTGGCCCTTCCAGGTGTGATGTCAGCCTGGGAGSTGTGGGCAGAGCAGGATTGGATCCCAGCCAGTCACTGTGTGATCCCACCAGGGACTAATAAAACCATTATTTGGAAAAGCTTCTGCATMTTTMATATTCTTCTGTAAACTGGAGCATCCCAAATCAGGCCTTTCTGCTCGTTCAAAGAACGAGGAATGCTGTTAGGGGATAATACATTAATAGCTGAGATGCTCACACACTCTTTTCTGAGGCTCTTTCTGCACCACTTGAATAATTCCGTCGATTCCTCCACTTGAACATCAAATTTGTATTTGAGCTCTCTCTTGGCAGCTGCTGCCACAGCTGGAGCTGCGGGATGAGTCAGAACAAGAACCTGTGAACAGCWCAGGAGGGGGAGACTGTGCAGGAGTGCTCCTCATCCCTCCCGAAAATCGGGCTCTCCTTTCTTTGTGCTGTTTGATTTCCCTTTCCCCACACTTCCCTCGGATTCCCTTCAGGAAGGAGGAGCTGGGGCAGGATTTGTGTGCAGTGTCAGGAGCCCTAGTTCTGCCTGGCTGGGAAATGCAAACCCCATTTTCTCTTTTGGGAAGCAAATGCCAGCAGTGGGAGGGGTCAGGAGCTGAGAAATTCTGCAAACCACGAAATTATAAATATAATTATCCCCCGAAAAATCCCTCCCCCAAACTGCATTGCTCCCCACACCCTGAGCAGAATCCAGGGACCCCAAACTCCTGGAGATGTGAGGACAGGGAGCACCACGAGCATGGAGAGAAGAAATCGTTCTCCTACAAACTGGAAACTGAATGTCTTAACGATCCAAAATTTGATTTTTTTGGTTGCTTTCAAAAGGATTGAAGAGTTTTTCCTTCATCCTGTGCAAGTCCTGGGCACATCAGTGGGCACAGCCTTCCTCACACTCCGGTGCTATCCCCGAGGATCTTGGAGGAGAATTCTGGGAGGAGCTGGATCTTTTCCAAAGGGAATGCAGTGCAGGGAATGCTCCTGCAGGAAATGCAGTACAGGGAATTCTGGTGCAGGGAATGCTGTGCAGGAAATGCTGTGCAGGGAATGCAGTGCAGGGAATGCTGCTGCAAGGAATGCTCCTGCAGGGAATGATGTGTAGGGAATGCTGTACAGGGAATTCTGGTGCAGGGAATGCAGTGCAGGGAATGCAGTACAGGGAATGTTGTGCAGGGAATGCAGTGCAGCACTGCCCCTGCACTCCATGAGGGCCCAAGGGGTTCCCAACACTGGCAGCCAGAGCTGTCCCTGTGTCTAAAGGATCTCCTTTGCAGAAGACATCAGTAACTACAACACAACAACTAAATCCCCCCCTTTTAAGGCTCTCATCACACTGAGAACTTGCTGGGGTTTGTGACAGCACTTTCACATAAGAATACCAGAATTCAGATTTTCCATGTCATGCAGCACCAAAAATCACATTAGCAGAGAGCTGGAGCGAGAAGATCAACATTTATTATGTCCCCATCATGCACCTGCTTTTGTGTCTGAGGTGGAATATTGGATAAAGAGGGTGTAAAATCAAACCTGCCTCCAGCTTTGTGCTCGGGGCAGGTTCTTGCAGCACCAGCACTGCTGGGGTCAYRTTAAATTTGTGGGGGTCCAAAACASARCTCAAATCATCTGTCTGTTGTGGTTTGGGAGGTGGAACTGATCCCTGTGGGCATGGGGGAGACTGGGAGGAAGGATGTGCTCCAAGGGTTGATCCCCCTGGATCAGAGATCAGATTCTATTCCGAGTGCTCTGTGTGAGCAGCAGGGCTGGCACCCACAACCCACAAGATTCTGGGGCAATGCAGAGCCCCTTCCAAACCCTTGCACCTCATTTCCAAATCCTAAATCTGGCTTTCTCTCAGCAGGATGTGGGTTTTACCCAGGATGTGGATGGGCTCAGCTCACTGTGGGGTGCTCTGAGGGACAGAARAATCCCAGAATCACAAAACATCCYGAGCTGGAAGGGACCCACRAGGATCAGCCCAGCTCCTGGCCCTGCACAGRACACTCCCMAAATCCCACCAYGCCCTGAGWGCATTCTCCAAACTCTCCTTGGGCCCTGGGAAGCTGCTGGGCAGGGAGGTTGCCAGGGAAAGTGCTCGTGCTGCAGGTTTKTGTTGCACTGAGCAGCAAGGATTGCACTTTGGCAGCACCCAGGTCAGGAYTGTCATGCCTGGGGTGGCTCTGCCTGCCCTGACTGTGCTTCCACTGCCAGGAAAAGGCAGTAGGCAGCACAGGAGAGTTACCTGAACAAGCAGTGCTAGGGTTTGGTGTTAACAGCAGTTTTGGGGGCATTTTTTGTGGCACTATCAGCTTGATATCCAAGCATTTCCCCTCCYAGGACAAGCCATGGCCCCTGAACTCACCCTTTGCAGCAGTTCCTGCAGTTTTGTAGGCACAAACAGGCAAAAGGTGCTGGTTTTCTTTGGAAAAACTTCAACCCATCCCATAGCCCCAGCAGGAAAACCACGGGGATTATCCACCAGGAGAGAGGGAGAAACATCCACATCTGTGCAGGGAGAGAAAGCAATAAATAACAAATGAGATGTGATTATGTAACACAATCTTATTTCCGATGTGCAGACGAATGATGCAATGATAAATCACACCTTGTGTTCCACCAGCTCAGAGCCAGCTCCAAGCTGCAACATCTGGAGCTCTGCCTGAGCCTTCCAGGTTCTGAGGGTACCTGGATCCCAAGGTTCACAACATCTGGAGCTCTGGCTGTGCCTTCCAGGCTCTGGGGGTACCTGGATCCCAAGGTTCACAACATCTGGATCTCTGGCTGTGCCTTCCAAGCTCTGGGGGTACCCAGACCCCAGGGTTCAGCTCCAATAGAGCAGATGGGAAAAGCTCAGGTTTTAACTCGTGATCACAGAATTAGCAGCACACAGAGGGCACCACCCTCCATGGCAATGCAGCCAGGCCAGGATGGGTCAGGAACGATTTGTTTTTAAAGCAGTAGGAAAGGCAAGGAGCAGACTCAGGGAATTGTTCAGTGTGGAACAGCTCTCTGAGGTCACTGAGTCCAACCATCCCCCAGCACTGCCAAGGCCACACTGACCGTGTCCCCAAGTGCCACATCTATAGGGCTTTAAATCCCTGCAGGTTTGGGGACTCCACCTCTGCCCCGGGCACCCTGCCAGCCTGGACAGCCCTTTCTGCGAAGGAATTTTCCCAATATCGAACCCTGAGGCCGTTCTCTCTCCTCCTGTCCCTGTCAGGGAGCCGTGCAGAGCCGCAGGGTCCGGCCGAGGGGATGGGGGTGGCTGTGGGGGCACCCTCAGCTCCTCCCTGCCAGGGACCCCCCAACCCACACCTGCAGCAGGTTTTGTGTTAAATGTCACCTGATCTTTGATCACCTTTGGCCGTTTTGGCCGAACCGGGAGCAGAGTTTGCTAAAACAGCAGCGGCCCCGAGCCCAGCTGAGCCCTGGCAAAGCTGGAGAAGCACGGGCAGGGCTCGGGCAGCAGAGGCTGCTGGAACAGGCCAAGGAAGGGGCTCAAGCAGCGGGGGCTGGGGGTTGGTTCCGTGGCTCCGGGAGTTCCGAGGCAGAGTTACATCCRCAAACAGCGGCTGTGGGAGCAGCGGCTCCGCAGGGTTTGGGATTCACGGCTCGGCAGCGCCCGAACAGCGCCGGAACAGCAACTGCTCCATCTGCTGGGAGCGGCTCCGGCCGGGATGGGATGAGGGATGGGGAATGGGATGAGAGATGTGAGATGTGGGATGAGGGATGTGATGCGGGATGCGGAATGGGGGATGTGGGATGCGGGATGGGATACGGGATGGGATGCAGGGTGCGGGATGTGATGTGGGATGCGGGCTCCCAGCTCCCCCGGCAGAATGGTGGCGATGACCTGGCCGGTCCCGGCGTCCCAGTGCTCCCAATATCCCAGGGAATCCCGGCGTCTCCCAGTGCTCCCAGTATCCCGGGAATCTCGACGTCTCAGTGCTCCCAGTATCCCGGGGACTCCCAGAGTCCCAGCGCTCCCAGCATCCCAGGGAATCCCGGCGTCCCAGTGCTCCCAGTATCCCGGGAATCTCGGCTGGAGTGCGGGAGGAAGCACCGCCCCTACAGAAACCGGGCAGAGCCGGGCCGGCTGCTCTCGGTTATAAAGAAATATAAACAAATCACCTCCAAGAGGGGGGATTTGGATCGGATATGAGGGGAAATCCTTCCTGGCAGGGAGGGCAGGCCCTGGCACAGAGTGCCCAGAGCAGCTGTGGCTGTCCCTGGATCCCTGGCAGTGCCCAAGGTTGGACATTGGGGCTTGGAGCAGCCTGGGGCAGTGGGAGGTGTCCCTGCCATGGCAGGGGTGGGGTGGGATGAATTTTGGGGTCCCTTCCAACCCAAACCATTCCAGGATCCCATGARGTTTCCCAGGAGTGTGCAGGGGTGGGAGCACACAGCCCCTGCTGGGCTCTGCCTGGACTCCCAGGCTCCACTTAAAGAAACTAACACAGAAATTCAGGGGAAAAAAAAAAGAGAAATTGATGTCCAGAATTTAAACTTTTCTTTCATATGATTTTTTGCTTCCTCACAACCCCGGGAGAGCCCTGAGAGAGCAGGGCTGGGCTCCAGGACTCATCCTTAAATTAATGATTGTGGATCTGCCCAAATGTTGATGGTTCCATGCATTTATTTGTCCTGGGCCAACACGAATGAGCTTCCACCCTAGAAGGGATCAATCTGCCCCTGGTGGGATCAAACCAGCCAAGAAGGGATCAAAATACCCCAAAAGAGACCAATTGCCTGGCTGTGGGTGCTCAGATGTGTGATGGGAGGGATGGTCCAAGCCTGGCCCTGTGGCCAGGGGCTCACAGGGGTTTCTGTGCTATCCAAATTCCTGATGGATGTGGAGACACCCAGACGTGGATGTTGGCAGAAGAAGAAGAAGGGAAGAAATACTTCCTTGCTTTCTGAGCGTGGCATTTTTGTACCTCAGCAAATTGGCGTCGCTACCACCAGCAGTCCTTCCTTTAAAATATGGGCATTTCTCTGCTGGAAATGCTTCCCTGCACTATTTCCTTGACCTGAAAGCTGGGAGTGTCAATACATCAGCGCTGAAGTCTGCTGAGTGCCTAGAAATAAGGGGATATCATCTCCAAAATGAGTGCCCACCAGGCCCTGTCAGCTCTGCCAGCACGGAGCAGCTCTTTGCAACTTTGATTTACTGGCAATTGTTGGGAAAGGAGCAAGCAAGGAATGAAAACCCAATATTTCCATTACCGTTTACTTAATAAAAAAATATTGTAGGGAAGTCAGACATCATAAAACGCCCATCCCCACTCTGGATTTACAGGGTCATCCAATAACTTGAGCCAGACCAGTAATCAATTTTAAAAAGCCCTTTGCAATTGAAGGCACAGACAAGTGAGTGCTCCATATCAATACTCCCAGAGCAGAGCAGAGCTGCAGTCACGCTGAGTTCGAGCCCTCAGAGGGATGAGGAGGCTCCCAGGGAGCCCTGGAGGGGGAGTGGGACACTTTGGGGACACAGAAATTCCTTCTCTGATGTGCCCAAGAGCTCTTCTGCACCATCCACCCACAGGAAACCTTCTCTTGTTGATGTGCAGGGGATTTTTATCATCAGGCTCTGGGATTCTGGCAGATCCACAGGGCAGAAGTGCTGCCTGTGGCAGGAAGAAATCAGTTCTGATGAGGTGGTTCCTCCTGTCCCCCCTGCCTTGGCTGCTTCTGGTCCTTCCCATCGTCACAGGGTCACAGACTGCTTTGGGTTGGAAGGGAYCTCAAAGACCCCCTGGTTCTGGTGGCTTTAGGGCCATCTCGTGTCCAGCCAGGTGCAGCTCAGAGCTGAGGCTCTGCTCATGGGCAGCTCTGAACCTTCAGCTTTCTCAGAGTCACTTGGGGCCACATCTACAAGAGCTTCCCTGAMGAGGAGGAACCTCAGGCTGCTGCTGGAGAAATCAAAGCTCAGTTCCCAGAGAGGGCCATTCCCTCTGGATGTGTTCCCACCCTGGAAAACCTCCAGCAGAACAAGGGCTGTGCTGCAGAACCTCCTCCAGCAGAACAAGGTGCAGAACCTCCTCCAGCAGAACAAGGCCTGGGCTCCAGGCAGGAGCAGGTGGAGCAAGGCAGGACCACACAAATCCTTTCCCTTCCTGTTGTCTGCAGCCTCCCTCCAAAGACACTTTGAGATAAAATGTGCTGTTTCAAGAGCTGCTCATCCCGAGGCTCCTGGAGAGCAGGGCCTGGTCCCTGAATCCCCAGGGAGCTCCAGGGAGCAGGAGGGGCCCTGCAGGAAAGTCAGAGCAGCATTTCTGCCAGAGTCACCCGGCATCTCTCATTGCTCAGGCCGTGGTTTAATCTATTTTAATGATTATCAATACTGATGGTGAGTGTAATCACCTTGTCTGATACAATTGCTGGAATCTAAAAGTCAACTTGATTTTAATGGTTTATCATTAGGAGTATTATTTAGTCGGATTAAACTGGTCTTAATTCCTCCGCAGTCATTATTTAAAAGCTGTTTGGAGCACATTAGGGCGACCCCCCTCATCCTGGAATGAATCAATGCCCTGTCTCCAGCCCATATATTTCCAGCAGCCTCTCAGCAGCAGCCACACGATGGACACCGAGGCACTCGGAGCTGTTAATATTCATGGATTGTGCCTCCTGCCAGGAGGGTTCCCTGAACACCCCCAGCAGGGCTGGGTTTGACTCTCCCGATGTGCTGGGGCTCCTCAGCCCYGCGCTGGGGCAGCAGGGCTGGGAAACGGGGGCTGCGATTTGGAGAAACTGGAGCAGCTTCCAGGGGACAGCTCCAGAGTCTCTGGAGCAAGTGCTGTGCTGCCAGTGAATGTCTGGGGACATCGCTGTCACCTCCCAGGGCCTGGGGACACAGCCCAGCAGCGATCCCGGCTCATCCCAGGAGCGATCCCAGCTCCTCCCAGCAGCGATCCCAGCTCATCCCACCAGCGATCCCAGCTCCTCCCAGCACAGAGCAGGGAACTGGGCTGTTCCAGCAGTGATCCCAGTTCATCCCAGCAGCGATCCCAGCTGATCCCAGCACAGAGCAGGGAACTGGGCTGTTCCAGCAGCGATCCCAGCTAATCCCAGCACAGAGCAGGGAACTGGGCTGTTCCAGCAGCGATCCCAGCTAATCCCAGCACAGAGCAGGGGACTGGGCTGTCCCAGCAGCGATCCCAGCTCATCCCAGCTCATCGCAGCGCAGAGCAGGGAACTGGGCTGTTCCTGCAGCGATCCCAGTTTAGAACAGGAGAACTGGGCCGTTCCAGCAGCAATCCCAGCTCATCCCAGCACAGAGRAGGGAACTGGGCTGTTCCAGCAGTGACCCCAGCTCATCCCAGCATGGAGCAGGGGAGCACTAGCATGAAGCTAGTGTATATGTTTATTAAACTTTTTTTTTTTTAAGATATGTGTTTACGTTTTTGTTTTTTGGGAAGTTTTCCACCCTGTGRTATCACACAYTTCTATTCAAACTCCACAYCCATCATCCCAGCACCATCACTCAATTTTGGAAGCYTTTYCCACAGCCTCAGGTCAAATGCAGTGTTCCCTTGGGGGTCAGTGCCTGACATCACAGAGAGYCTGAAATTCTGTGMCCAGGGTTCTGACACATCCCAAGTCCTTTCCATATTATCCATTTAGGGTTTTTTGCCCCTCTCACAGGGGTTGTACCCAAAAAACGGTGGGAGCAGCTTTTGTTGCTTCCAGAGGATGCTGAGGAGCTCCTTGATGTGGGACAGAGGGAATGAGGCTGGAGCTGTGGCTGTGCTGCTCCACTCCTGTGCTGAGCCAGCTCCCCAGGAGCTCAGGTTTGGGGAGTGGGAACACAGGGATGGGCTTGGGAAAACCTCACATCCCAAGGGAAAGGCAGAAGGTGTAAATAAAGCACAGTTTCCTCATTTTAAACCCAGTTTTCTCATTTTAGACCCAGTTTTCTTCTTGAACAAGGGAGCAAAGCTGGAGTGTAACAAGCAGGAGTAACTCCAGTCCTGGAGGAGTCTTCTGGCAACAACAGAGAACTGCGCTGGGTGAGTTTGTTTAAAATGGGATTAATTTGTTTAAAAATCAAGCCCTGGAGACATTTGAGATGTTTCCTTTAGTTAATGAGATTTCCATGATAGTTCAAACAATGAAATTAGCAAACAATGCCKTTAATCTCGGATTACAAGCAGCACCAGGGAAGAATTAGTAAAATAAATCAAGAAGATTTAAGGCACTTTGCTCTCCAATAAAGTGGCTGGGATGGGAGCTCCATGCAGTTTTCCTGGGATTAAGGAAGAGGTGATCAGGATCTGCCTTTCAGCTTTTAACCTGGAATATTTGAGCATGAAAATAACATTTCCTCAAGCCTAAATTTTGATTTAACCCATACACAAGAATTATTTACATATGACCTATTAGTAAATAACTGCCACAGCTTCATGTTTAAAAATTCAAATTATTTTCAGTCAAAAGCCTCCAATTMAATCAGAGCAACTTTATACACCCCACATTTGGCTGTTCTAACCAGCAGTATGAAATGGGGATGAAAGACATCCCAAAACAGGATTACACAGAGCAGCAATGAAAGGAGAAATAATCTTTGAAGAAATGCTGGAAGAACAAATTCTAAGGGCATTAAGAAGGAAGAAGTCATGGTTTCAATCACAGCCAGGCAGGAGATTGCTAATCTCATGTGTACAGCAGAGAAATCTGGGAGGACAACAAATKGCATTTTAATTTATGGACTGAAAAAGGTTAATTTTTAATTCCTGCTCCTCACTCCAGCAATCAGGGAAATACAGACTGAAACTAATAAAGTAATGGRGTTCTCCAAGGTGGATCCTCAAAAACACAGGGAAAACATTTCATTTGCAGTGTGTGCTTTTGGCAGGAATTTAAACACAACCCACTGAATTTGTTAGTTTATTATTTTAAATAAAATTTATTTTTGAGTAGTTTTTATGATTTAAACCCAAAATTTAGATTGTGTCCCTTTAAGTTATCTGAAATCAAAGGAGCTTCATGATCAGCCCACAAAGGTATAAAAGGAGAGGAGGGGTTGGCAAGGAGAAAAAGTTATTAAAAATTATTWAAAAACTCTTCTTAGCAATAGCTCAGCAGGGCCTGGTCACAAAACACAATTCTCATGTCCTGCAAARCTTCCAGGCAGTCAAATTTCCAGGCACTGACACTCAGAAACAAATGAGTCAACATTCAGAGCTGTTTTCAACACGACTTCTGCAATTAGACATCATTATTTATCCCCATTGTAAAGCAGGCCATTGAAACACTGCTCATCTAAAGAGAATTAACAAAGTGTCCTTGTCCTTTCTCCTGCTGGTGTCAGGAAAATGATGGACTTGSAGCACAGACAGCCCTGAAATACAAAATAATCACAATTCTCCAGAAGTTTTGCTGGATCATTGRGGAGTTTTGTACTTGAGTTCTGAGTTTGGTACAAACCACTTTGGTTTCTAACAGAGGCTTCCCTATGAAAAAAAATCTGTTCAGGTCTCACCATGGATTACAGAATGACAAAATCATGGAGTTTTTAAGGCTGGAAAAGCCATCCCCAAGCCCCTGGGCTGCAGCACCCTGAGCCACCAAGTTGGCAGCAGCCCCAGAGCTCTGCAGGTGAATAAATGATAAAAACTGGTGTGCAGCTTCATCAAAGAGTATTTCCAGAATGGTTTTACAGCAGATCTATCAGCTGCTTCCTCTTAAAAATAAAATGCTAAACTGCTAAAATACTGACTCCAGGAACTTTCAGACCTCAGGAGTGGAGGAGACACCCAAAGTGAGTTCCAGGGTAAACTTTCTGACAGCCACTGAGCTACTGCAGCAAATTTGTTCCGTGGGATTAAACAATGTACTGGCAATTTGAAAATCTGACATGAATTTAGAAACTGAGTTCAAAAACTGCAGGAAACCCCAAGCACTTGCAGGAGTGCAGAGAAGTTGAATGTCTGGCTGGGAAACTCTGCTGGCTCAATTGTCAGGCCAGGCCTCTATTTTTAGCCCAGTAATTAAATTGCAGAGCCTGATTTTTTTTGTGGAGGGGTGGAAAGGATTCCAAAGGTGCAGGAGAAGCCTGTGTACAGCAGCTTGGCTCCTGCTGAATAAACTCTGGCCATCCAGTCACAGCTTGGCCATGTTTAATGAAAAGGAAAACATGTGGAAGAGCTGAACACAATTCCCTGACAATAGGGTGATGTCAAAGCAAAAAAAAAAAAAAAAAAAGGAAAAAATCTCAGTGAAGGGTTTTTTTTCTGAACTAAACACAAAGCAGAGTTGTTTGGGTTTGGAGGGAGCAGGGGAGGAAGGACACAGGGGAGGAAATAAGAGGAAAGGATGAAGTTTTCCAGAAAAACTTGCCCTGGATTCAGGCTCTTAGAAACTTCAGGATGGTGCTGCTCCAAGACCAAGGGCTGCACTGATTCAGGACTTTAAAACGTGTAGGACTGCAAGGGAACCAGTAAATGGTCATGCACAGAGCACAAAGCTCTACTGAATTCCAAACCTGCATTTAGCATCMCTGACAAGCTCCAGAACATCTCCAGGAATCCCACCCAGCTCCTGCTGCAAAGTGGGAGGAAACATTGACTGAGAAGGAAATTGTGTGTGATTTATAATTCAGATGTGCAGTGATGAAAGTCCCAGTGAGCAGGAGGGCAGCTGTGCTGCACAGACAGCTGGACACTGCCATGAATGATGGCAATAACTGGTTCCTTGTGCAACCAAACCCCTTCAACTGCAGCCACCAAAGCTTTGGGGTGAGGCTGYTGTTACCCTTCCAGCCAGGCTGGAGGGGCTCTGGGGGAATCCCGAGCTGCTGCTGCTGCTGCCCATTTGTTGCCAGGATTGTTCTGTGTCAGATGGAAGCACAGCAATAGTGCAGCAGACACAGAGTGAGTGAACTCCTAATCCTGCCTTGGACCTTGAGAAATGAGGGTTTGTTTTCCTCCTAATGAAACTCTGGACACAATCAGGAATAAAGTCGACCAGAATTGGGCAATTTCTCCTCAGAACAGGCTGTTACACAAATAGCAATGATGAAACAACTCCCTCTTAGAAATTAGGGCTTTTGGGGTTAATTCCTGTTTTCCAAGACCCAGGTGAGCCCATCCTTTGGTTTCTGGGCTGAAGTGATGGATGCATTTGTCAGATTTTTATTTTCCTGCTTGGCAAGAGGCAGCAGTGAAGCTCTTTTTAACAGCAGTGCCCTCCTTACCTTCAGGGCTCTCCAAGCAGGAGGTCTGCTTTTGTTTTCTCTTGATTACAAATACTTCATCCATTCCCAACCAACACTTTATACTTGAGCAGATTCCTGTGAGCTCCTCAACCTGATCTGGAAGCATCTGTTTCCAATAGAATCTGAAGTGGAGGACTATTAACAAGATTGGATTCAGACCCCAATCAAGGCAGAGCCCAGGAATTGATGTCATGTGCAGGCTGGCACTGCAGTCCCGGGGCAGGCAATGGAGGGGGGAGCTTTGGGGGCAATAAAAAAGTTGATTTTCAGAGTCTATCATAGAAAAGCATCTGCAAATCTGTGCAGAATGTACTGTGAGGGTCATCAAAATCAGGTTCTGAGGGGCTTTGGGTAAATAAATCCTGCCTGGTTTATGTTTGCAGCTGGGGGCTGGAGCAGGAGAAAGTCAGGACTTTGTTCATGGAATAACCCCTGAACCCCACAGTCTGCTCACAGAATGCACTGGCCCATAAAAGATAAAAGCAGGGTTTGTTTCAGAAGAGGCCAGGACTCACAATTCAGTGTCCTCACCTCAATGGATTGTGTTCCATGGTGCAGAAGGTTTTACCCAGCCCAAACTCCAGGGCTTGGGAATGACACTGGAATTTCAGGGCCCATCCCGAGGTCTGGTCACTCCTCTGATTGCAGGGCCTGCTGAAATTCCTTTAATCAGAGACAGTTATGGAATCATAACTTCTGGGAATCACAGCTCCTGGAAGAGTTCCAGGTAAATCTGGTGAAGAACTTGCTTTTAATCTGGGATGGATTAACACAAAATGCCTGGAATCCCTCCCTGCTCCCTCCTGGTTTATGGCTCCAGTTCATGGACTTAAGCACYGAGATGTTTTCAGATCTCTGCTCAATGCCATTTTTGTGGGAGTGCAAACAGCAGGAGGATCTGCCCCCAAAYGGTACCTGGTCTGTGAGGAATCTGGTGCTGTAGCAGTCCCTTTAGCAGATCKTTTTGAAAATACTGTGGCACTCCAGGTAGAGAGGGAATGTGAATAGGCTTAGAAATTAATTAATCACTTCCATAATCAATTAAAATGTCTGTATATAATTGACAAAGAAAAATCTTCTGGTCTTTTGATGTGTTTGTTGGGCTTTTAAAAATATACTGATAGTGAGGAGGCTGTGGTGAAAGGTAGTGGCACCTTGGTGAGAAGGGGCTAAGATTTAAAACTGATTTTCCTCTAATTCTAACTTTTATTCCCACATGGAATAGTTTGGAGAAAGGAAAGAGGGGATGCCACTTGCTCATGACAACAATCATACAAAGCAGATTTCTGCTGATAAACCCAGCTGTAAATATTCCCTTCCTCTTCCCTTGCCAATCAATCTTTTTCCAGCAAAGACCAATATTTTCCTAAAATTCTCATCATCCTTCTCTGAATGGGAAAAAAAAATCCCATTTTTTTCAGTCACAAGGCAGAGGGAAGAGGGTGAGTTGAGGAAGGCTCAGTGTGAGGGACAATCCAACRCTGGAAGGAGCAGAAAATCAAATGACCAAGTGCCCCAAAGGCACTGATGTTTTCATGGAGCTGGGGGAATCTGCTGCCCAGGAACACACAGCACACACAGGCACAAATGCAGGCTGGCATTTCCACCAGATCAGGAGAGTTCATCTCACAACAAAACTGGTGCCAGGCTTTGGGATATGACACTGATATCAATCCAGGGCTCCTGCTAAAAAAGCCTGGGCACAATAACTCAAACCAAAACTAAAAACTGTGGCTTGAGCCACAGAAAAAAAAAAAAAATCCTGCCTGAAGAAAGCAAAACACTCATTTTTCACAGTTTCAGAGTTGCTGGTTTTCTCAGTGTGGCTGTGTTTTGAAAATAAGCTGCCTCCCTGCTGGGCTGTGCTGCTGGATTACAATTATTTCCCTGGCATTAGCAGGAAGGCCATCAAACTGCTGCAATGGGCTGTGAACCTTCCTGCTGCACTGACAGCAGCAGCTACAATGGTGATTTTCCACTTTTATTGATTTTTTGTCGTCTCCACGTGGATGTTTACAGCATCTCCCACAGGCAGAGACACAACGTTTATGTTGTGTTAGTTCAGAGCAGTGCTTCCTCAGGGCCCAAAGGACACAACAAGCCTGGGAAGCTGCTGAAAGAAGCAATTTTAGAACTTCTTTATTTTGGGATAGGTGGGAAAAACATCCACATGTATGATTGCTAAATCCTTCTTAAAAAATCCTCCAGGTTTTTTTTAAAGTACTTTTTAGACACTTCTAGGTGGGATTTTTTTTTTTCTTTTTAATGGAAACAGGTAAGAATTGCCATTATTCCTTGGGATTGCTGGCCTGGTTCCTGAGGAGCAGCTGCCAGAGGGCAGTGACACTCAGAGCTCCACACCCCACAATCCAGGCTGTGCCCARATTCCTCAGGCTGGGACTGCCTGGAATGACACACAAACAAATGAGCTGAAAAATAACATCTGCTGTTGATTTGAGGTCACTTTCTGTTTGCAGTACAAATATGCAAATGCAAAGGTAGAATTTCATGTCTCTTTTTCTTGGCAGCAGTGGAAGTTCCACCTCTTTTTTTCTGGGCTCTGTGCCCACCCCTGCTCACTGTGGTGGTGCTGAGGGTGGCAGTGGAGGAACTGCTGRGGAASTYCTTGGTGGRCAYTGCTCCTGACAGGAAATGCTCATTSTCACCTTCTCTCTTACATTACAATTATGTATGAGATCTCCTTTATGATTAAATAACAGCTAATAAACGGAACTGATTAATAGAATGGAATGTCACTTTCTTTCCACACCTTGATAAAAAGCTGCAAAAGCAAGGATATTTGGGATGTGAATGACTGAAATCTCACTAAGATAYTGATGATTGTATCATTTTGGACCAGGCAGTGGCAGATTTTGCTYCAAAGGCTGGGTTTGTTTCCAGAGGAGGCAGCAGGAAGGAAATCCCTCAGCACTGCCCATCTCCAGGTTTATTATCAGTTCCATATTGAATCTGCTTTTACCCCCATTTAGTCTGTGGGGAGGCATCTGGTTTACTTCAGCTTTTTGTTACCTCTGCTGTACCATGGATTTTCTTCCCTATTTTTTTTTTTTTTCAATTGATGAGTTAATGGTTTTGATTTGATACAATATGAAGAGAGCTGTCTTCCATTTCAGACAAAACAGTAGTCCTTGGGCAGCCTGAGCATTCCAGCCACTGCCAGGGTTTGCTCAAGCACAACTCCAGTAATTTCATTCCCTGGAATATGCTTTTTTAAATGCCTATATTGAAACAGAACACKTGAAGATGTCAACATATTTTATACTAGAAGCAAATAAAGCCCACTTTCAATCAACAGGGAGGAAACCAACTGAACCCCACAAAGAAATGAGGCTTGGTTTCAACTCCCACATATTTCCACAAAACCCATGGAATCAGTTAAAATATGGAACCAGATTCCAAAAATCTATTGCATTCTTAATGTCTGTATCAATTGAAAGTACTCCATGGAAAATATTCACAGATGTGTGTGGGTCAGAAATGAGAAGGGAGGGAAAACTGGAGGCAACAGGTCCCAGAACTCCAGAATTTGTAAACTCAATTTTTGGATCCCTCTGAAGAAAAATATGTTTAGATGCTGTAGGAAAATCTCTCAGTAAAGACTGTGCTACATCATGGAGAACATTTTAGTGTTGTAAACACCTTTTATCACCTTCTGATTCTTGAGCTTACAGTAAGCAAATTGTGGAATCATAATTAGGTCCTTGTTCACATAAAAAGCAGCAATGACAATCTGAAAGAAATGAAACATTTCCTTGTTCAGTAGGCAAATAATTTGAAATACCTCAACTGCATAGAAATGTTGCTTCATAATCATTATGTGAATGACAAACACCAAATCACTGCCAGAAATAAACATCAGTGTAAATATTTGGGCAATTATGCCTTGGTTTATAGATGGCAGGATTAAAAGAACCCTCTGTTAAACACAGAAGGGCTCAGAATGAACAGAGAGTTCACAACTCCACTCAAACCCCTAAAYTGGGGAGCTGTGATTCAGATTAACAGTGAGGAGTAGGGAGCAATCCCAAACCTGAGCCCACTGAATTCATACCTTGCTGAATCCCATGCTCACAAACATGACAGCTTTAATGCAAAGCTCCTCTCCAATTAAATATTTCAGCTCACATTTCTGCAGCTCAACAGCTGAGCAAGCTTGGTTTTATTTCACTTGATTTCCACAGCCCTTTTAAGCCCTTTTACTTCTCAGGTCAGTAAATTATATCCCCCTTATGGGGACAGACTTTGGAGTCAATCCCATTTTTTCCTGSCATTTTTAGCTGCTGAGATCACTCCCCCTTTTCCTTTGTCATCTCCTCCCTGCACGTGTGGAAGCTGAAGGCAGTGACCAAGTGATTCAGCACTGTGCCAGTGSCAGCTCCAGGGCTGCTGCTGACCTTTTCCCAGCCCAAACGGAATTGGCAGGACAGCATCGGTGGGAAAGCACGGATTGAAAGAAACCTTGAGCCAGCCTGAGCTGCGAGTGCTCTCACAACTCGGGGTGGGGAAGATAAGAGAGGAGAGGTGATTTATTCTCATTTGCTCTAAGTGGCAGAGATTAGTGTCAAGTCAGTACAACAGCACAGTACATCAAGCTCATTTGTCAACCACCAAATATTTTTGCAAACATGAACAACATGCTTCTCTGGCATATTATTCTGTCTGTATTATGCAGATAGAGGAACACATCCAAGTTAAATGAAAAAAAAAAAGAAATAAAGCAAGAAAAAGGCAGCTTTTGCAAAAGGCTTCAGGCAAGATTACTCATGTTTGAATCTGAGAACTGCTTAAGACTTTCAACTTCGGGGAGTGCAGCAGGCAGCGAGCAGACAATGGGAATGAGCGCTGTGACAAGGCTCCAGCACTCCCACACATCCCTGGCACACTCCTGCAGGAGGTGCCAAACGCTCCATTCCTGCACCATCTCCTGCTGGGCAGGCACCGAGCATCGCTCCTAGATGGAGATCCAGTCCCAGGAGCTGATTTCTGCCTGCATTCCTACCCCGTGCAAATCCCCAAATCCCCTTAGGGACGCTGAACAGCCTCGGTGCAGAGCCCCGCACATCCAGACGGATGCAGCAGCTCCAGCCCCGATCTGCCACAGGAACCTGCCAAATCCCAGGGAATAAACACAGCGGCTGKGAACGAGGCATCACCCACACAATGCCTGCTCCTGAGCGCTGCTTACAGACACAGGCTGCGCTTCCAAGAAACGAAAATACTTGGTGGGTCCAGTATGTAACCCTCCGAATTTCTCACTGCAGCATTTCAGTCTGAGCTCGTGGTGGATGAGGAGCTCAGTGACACTGAGGGGTCAGAAATCTGCTCCAGGATRAGCTAAACCAGGGAATTCATTGGAATTTAAGACCAGAATTCTGATTTTTCATGTTCAATGTGATGCTAATAAAGTCACAGTACCTTCCTTAAAGGTGCTTATCCAGATTCTGAACACGCTGCTCACTCTTAAAAATATATATCTGTATAAAATATTTATCCATTTGTTGGTTCCATGCAATTAATTTGGAGATAATGCTGTGAACAAGAAGTTATGACTCAGATTCCAGGTGAGCTTTAAACTCACTAAAATCCATCCAGCCTAATCAGTGACCCAACACAATGKCAAATAGTTTGTGTTATTTAACACTCCACAGGAAACACGGGAAGCATAAAAAACTTGCAGAAGGAAAATGCAGGGTGATCCTGCCCCAAAATCCCCTAAATGATGCCACAATTATGCACCAAACTATTCAAATCTTGAAAATTTTTCACAGAGCATCACTCTCTGTAAAATTAAGACTCAAGTTTGCTCGTTGGCCAGAAACTCCTTTTTCTTTCCATGAGACTCCAGGTTTTTGTGGCTTTAAATGCTGGAACAAGTTTCCTGCAGGAATTGGCTGCCTCTCCAGAAAACTGTCATCATTGGATCTAAACCAATTAAACAATAAAAATACAGCATACATTTATACACTGAGAAATCACCTGAGCCTGGAGGATATATTCAGTTTATTCTGCTTCTACTAGGGAAGTTATTAGACTTTGTAGACATCTTTGAAAATAACTTTTATAGTTAAAAAATGTTGCAAGTAGTATTTCAAGTATTTTTTTTATCCCATTCTGGCACTGTGCAGCTGAGCAGACTCACTAAAACAGGACATGGTATTTAAATTTGATTTTTCTGGTTGTTATTATTCAATATTTATGCAGCAGAATATTTGTGTTGCCAGTCCCTGAGACTATAATTTTATTATTATAAAAATTGCTACTTTTTCTTAAATCCCTGGCAGAATGTCCTGTCCCAGGAAGAGCAAACCCAGGAACTCCACATGAAAAGAGGGTAAGGAGACTGCCAGAACATTTCTTTGCTTCCTGTCRTATTGAAGCTGTCAGTGATGAGAAAAGCACAGAATGGTTTGTGTTGGAAGGGATCTTCAAGATCACCCAGTTCCAACCMCCAGATTATAAAATGATATTAAAAATGGCTTATATTCCTTTATAAAAATTGTTTATGTATTCTTTGCCCGTAACCTCATAATCTTTCTTAGATTGCTGCTCAAATCCTGGTGACTTCCACATGGAAAAGTTCCAGTGAAGGTGTGACCTTGGACCCCTTTCTGGAAAGGTTTGGTGTTTGTCCAGCTGCAAACAGCACTGTTGTGGTCCAAGGCATTCAGGAATAAGGAATCAGTAACCTGAGCCYGTTTGGACACTTTTTCTCATTTTAATATCTTACTCTGGGGTGAGTAAACAGCAATGGACAATGGTTTAGAAGTGAAATCCACGTGCAGACAAGGAAATGTAGGTTTTCYCTGGAATTTGGGAGATTTGCCACAGCTCCAGCTGCTGGGAACACCCTTYGCTGTGGATGTTGAGTGTGTGGATGAGGAGGTCAGATGTGTGTTTGGCTGCTGTGCAGGGTCTTTAAACTGCAGCTCAGAGCAGCTCAAGCCCCAAAAGGGGGTCAGTTTTACAGCGTTCATCATTTAATYCCTGCYGGGGAAGRAAAAGGTGGAGCTGGGCTRTGGAGTAACCAGGGCTTCTGCAAGSATGTCCCAGCATTAACCTGGTCACTGCATTGGGGCTTAAACTGTTCTGTGAAAGCATTTTAGACACTCCTGGTTGTGARTTGTGCTTGGCCAGATTTCACCTGGAAACCAAGGCCAGTTCCCAGAGAACAATCCCAGTTTATMTYAACCTGGGMTAKTGGAAGGTGTCCCTGCCCAGGCCAGGGCTGGAGTGGGATGAGTTTTACGATCCTTTCCAACCCAGTCCGGCTTCTTTGATCCCGCGATCTAGGATTTATGGTTTTATTAACAATAACAAACCAAACAACAGAAGGAAGAAGAAGGAAGCGGCTTTCTGGAGAGCCCAGCAGCGCATCCCGGGGAGCCGCATCCCTGCGGGAACGGGGGTCCCGGGGCTGCCGTTCCCCTTTTCCCTGGGGAAAAGTGAGAGGCAGGACATGGGAATAAGAACCGGCAGCGGCTCCGGGCACCGGGCACCGGCAGCGGGGGGACACGGACCCGAGCGGGGCCGGCACGGATCTGCAGGGCTGCGGCTGCTGCTCCGGCACCCGGCGGGCTCGCCTCCCTGGGGAGGGAGCAGGGGAGCACCGAGATGCCCGGGATGAGCAGGATGAGCGGAGCAGAGCCATCCCCACAGCCCCTCACCCTTGTCCAGCCCTGCCGCTTCCCCCGCGCCGCCATCGCCTCAGAGCGCGGGCCCGTGGCGCCCCCTGCTGGCGCTGCGGCCTCAGCCGCCTGAGGGCCGGGAGCCGCCTGAGGGCCGGGAGCCGCCTGAGGGCCGGGAGCCGCCGGGGCCGAGCGGAGCAGGGCCCCAAAACCCGCCAAACTGGGATTTAATCCCTGAATTAAAGGCATGAATTAAAGGATGGAAGGGGTCATCTGCGCTCCTCTGCCCTCCRGGGCCTGGCAGAGATGCGGGATCACCCGCTGACCTGCGGGAAATGCAAGAACATCGTGGTGCTTTCCCAGCTCAGCACCTGCGCCCACCTGCTCGCTTAAACACATTTGGTCTGGTCAATAAAGACCGCGATACAAAGAATTCCAATTAACAGYTCTAGGATCTTTGGAGGGATCTTTGTMCTTTTGGAAACTTAGAATGRTTTGGGTCGGAAGGAATTTRAARTCCATCCCATTCCACCCCTGCCATGGGCAGGGACACCTTCCWCYATCCCAGGCTGATCCAAACTCTGTCCATTGTCTTTGAACACTTCCAGGGATGCAGGGACAGCCACAGCTTCTCTGGACACCCTGTGCCAGGGCTTTTCCACCCTCACAGGGAAGGATTTTCCCCTRATATCCCATCTAACCCTGCCCACCTTCTGCCCCAAGGCCATTCCCCCTTGTCCTATCACTCCAGGCCCTTGTGAAAAGAGCCCCTCCAGCCTCTTTGCAAGCCCCCCTTTAGGTCCTGGAGAGCTGGACATTAATATTTTAGAATATTTTGATAAGGGAAGAGTGTTGTATAATTTACTGAATTTTTAATATAGTTTTACTTCTTATTCTCATACAGGCTCATCATGTCAGTGGTTGCCGCAGCCTAGCTAATTAACACAGGGCTGGGGGAATGATTAAAGGCAGGCTCTGGGTATCTGCATTGTTCCAGTTTAATTGCTGCTCAGGCAATGATTCAGTGTTGGTTTTGGCAGTTGAGCTGCTTTGTCTGGCACAGTGAAATTCCCTGTAATGTCCATGACACTCATCTGCTGGGGATGGGCAGAAGCAGCAGGGTTTGTAGCAGTTCTAGTGGCAGGCTCGTGGAAGGAGTAGGTTTTGTTGTGTTGGGAAGAGCAGGGCTGGAGTGGAAGGTGTCCCCTCCATCCCAAGCACTCCAGGATTCTGTGGTTGTAGGAGGAGAGCTCCTTCATGCAAGCACATTGTCCAACCTGCCTGAATCCACCCTTATTTCCTTTGGAGCTGTGCTGTAGCCTTGTCCCAAGTCCTCCTCACCTTGTGTCCTTTTGTTCCTGAATATTTAAATACTCATCTTAATAACAGGAAAAACAGGAGCAAAAAAGCAATCTGTATGTGGGAGAAACGGTGTAAAGATACCTCCAAAGTCCTTCCAGAGACAAAAAAAGTTTTCAGTAGCAGAGATTGAGATTCCTGGCTGTATCCYGGCCTGTTGCTGTCCCTGTTCCTGAATAAACACATCTTTGATGTCACAGGCTGCATTTCATGACACTCCCTTAAAAAAGAAGTGACTGAGGAGAGGAAAATGTGGAAGACAGCCAATTACTCCATAAATGTAAACGGCATTAAAAGAGGTATGTAACATTATATATTTATGGCTACAGTTTTGTTCTGCTGTCACATAACAAAATGAATAATGCATCAGTCCAAGAACTTGTCATTAASTGAATTTCTTTGTTGCCTTGCTGTACAAATATAAAAATCCTGTGTGTGTGCATATGTGTGACATTAACTCCTTCTGGGAGCAAAATACAGGGTGGGTAAAGGCACCATTAGAGTGACAAATTAGATTTTATCATTTTACAGGTGAAATAATGTTAGGGATTTGAAGACATCCAGGAAGGATTTTTTCTGTTGATGAGAGGTGATAAATGCACTTCAGTTTTAATAAACAAACTTCTCAGGACAAGAAGGACAGGGATGCACTGAATCCAGGGGARAGCCATGAAAATGGTTCAAAATCCAGCTGGAGGTGGCCCTGACCACCCTGCTGGGGCTGGACTTGATGCTCACTGGAGACACCTTCCAGTCTCATTCCCACTCTAAGAGATGGGACATTGRATAATTAAAAAGATGAGACTGTTGTTCAAATGGTTACAGTTAAGCTGAAGAATCTGGTGAACTGAGATCTGGAACCTCCTAAAAACATCTCTGAAGTTCATGATCTCCTCCCCCAGTTCCTGTGGGTTTCAATCTCTTTTCCACATTTCCTTCCTTAAATCCTTGTCCTCCTGAGGAGAGAGGGGAGCATCTATTTACAGCCTGACAAGGGAGACCAAAAGGCCAATTTGACTTCTGATTAGGAGAAAATTGCCTTTATGGTTAAAGTCAGTTAAACTGGATATGGAATTTCAGGCCCCAGCTGAAATCCTCRTCCTGTCCTGTGAGTCCTGCTGAGGGAAAAAAAGGAAACCCTAATTCAGTTAGTGAGGGTGAAGCTGTTGAGCCYCCCAGGCTCCTCCATGTAGATGCACGTGATGAGTTTGCACCTCTCAAAAGTTAGATTAAACTTATCTGAGATACCATTTATCTCAGAATGCATTAATCTGATTTTTTTTTCTATTTTCTATTTCTCCCTAACGTAATTGACAGCAAAATTGAATCGGTTTCCTACCGAGTTGGACTTGAAAGGTGAACACTGAATTTTCTATTACTTGGTTTTAATGCAATGTGTACACCTCAGGATTTGATAAATTCAGACCTGCTGGGGAAAAGCCAGGAACCACATTTTGGACACAAAGGATCAGACCTTGTTTTATTTCGCAGGAACTATTGGTTTAAATTTTGAAGTTATGAGARGAAAATGGTTTCTCTGCAAAATGTGTTGAAAATTCAGGGAGTTGGTTTCTGGAGCAGGAGGTTCTCAGGTTAGGGARGATGTTGGAGAAAAACCAAAATAGATACAGTGATACCACCCAAAAAAAAACCCCCACAAATAAACCTAAACTAACAAAATCCCYAAAACACTGAGAAACTGAGGAAATAAAAACTTAGTGAGGATTGCTCAGGAGCAGGACAGGACAACATGAGCAGAGTGAAAAAGAGATGAAAAGAAGGAGATATTTCCTTCAAAAGGAGACATTTGAGAGAGCAAAGAATCATTAATTCAGACAGCAGAACAAACCAGAGATCTGGTGTCCTCTGTTCTAATGGAGTGGGGAAAAGTCTCTGGCTAATGAGTGATTTCCTAATTGTGGAGTGTTGAAAAGCTTTGCTTAGGGAAGCAACATCAGGACAAACATCAGGTAAGCCTAGACCTGACAGCTCTTGCCTCAACAGGTTTGCTGATCTCGAGGATTTTCCAATCCAACATGCTACAGCTTCATGCTTATTTATACAAAGAATTCTACAACTCTAGCTAACTAAACTTTGCCTGCCACTTTCATATCAGTGCTGGTATTAATTAATTCAAATAATATTTCTTGCGAGATGCTGCCTCTCTTCTATTTTCTGTTTCCCCTGCCTTAAGCTCCCAAGTAGCTGCTGCTGCTGAGCTCTGCTGTTGTTGTGAAMTGAGGTGCTGGTGGAAGCATGCACCCCTCTCAAATCCCTGTGCTCCTCTGAGGTGCAGCATTAATGATGGAAAGCTTATTCGGCAGATGTTTTAGGGTATTTAGTGCCTTACTGAGGCATCCCTCCGTAGCCAGGAGGAGAACGTGTGCACAAGGAAGGTGTGAGCACTTTGTAGAGCAGGTCCCGCTTCTCTCCTGTGTAACTCAGCACAAATCCCCGCGTTCATTTTCACYGCTATGGATTAGCTGGTTTCATTAGCAGCTTCAGAGGCCGGGTCATTAATATTAATAATCCATATTAGCCTATAGACTTAATTAGGGTGAGAAACAGCTGGATGCTGTGCAGAACCAGCCCTGGCTCCAGACTCGGTGGCTCTGCCCGGATTGCTGAGCTCTGACCGCGGGCAGCTGGGAGCGGCAGATCCTCACGGTTCCCCATCAATACCGCTCCTCCTTCCTGCTTCCAGGACCCTTTTAAAGGTCCTGGCTCCTACCCAGGACCTGGCAGCGTGCTTGGGGCAGTCCCTGGAGCCAGGCGGGTTTTTCTTCTGCCGCTTTTGCTCTTCGGGGTGAGTTTTCCTCCGTGCTGCTCTCAGGGACACAACACYAGGGCTGTCAGCAGCAGCTTCCTTCGTTTGTCCTGGCTCTCCTTAAAAAACTTGTGCAAACCGAATGCAGCTTTTCACCCCATTCTAGTATTACAAAGTGGGGAAAATCCTCCAGGAATGTCAGGATTGCAGAGCTGTTAAAGATCTCCTAAACTCGCAGAGCTGCAGCTCCGGTGGCACCGACCCAGCGCTCGATGYTGGGTCGGGTTCAGGGTCTGGAGCCCCGGCAGCAGCGGAGTTATGCAGCTCAATTAGCACAGTTCATAAACTATGCGGCTCAATTAAGGAAGCCCTGGCYGTGGAAAGCAAAGCCAGTGGAAGGAGATGCCTGAAGTAATGAAATATGCGTTCAGTGGGGAAATGATGCAGGTGGTTAATGAAAATGTTACCTGAGATGTGGAATGTGAATGCGTGTGGGGATGTAAAAACGAGGCTGAGTGTGATTGAGTTTGTCCAAAGGGAGGCTGAGGGTCACTTTTTTTGTTGCTTGTGAATATTTTGGAGCCCTCTCTGAACCAGCAGTGGTTATAAAGAAATGAGTGTGCAGAGTTTCCCTATTKGTGATAAACTTTATCACCACGATGGCGCAGCAGATGTTGGGTTTGTGATGCAAATGAGCCTTTGGAGCAGGGCAGCTGTTAATGAGCTCTGAGCATTGCACAGGGCAATACCCACCTGCAAACCCAAACACCAGTGCCAGGGCTGGCCAGGCTTTGGCTCCTCCAAGACCTCGGTCATAATCCCAGAGTTTTATTTRGGGGAAACCTCTTTTAATTATAGTAGCGGTTGTGTGTGGCTGGTACATGGTAACTGGAGAATAAGCAAGACTTGGAAACCTTTGTGTGGTCCTYAAGGCATTTGTGTCCTGGCTGATTCCATCAGAATCAGGGGAATGTTGTGTGATTTTAAGAATATGAGTGGATTGAGGAAACATTCATGTCCTGCTTGGCCAGCCTTGGAGTGCACATATTTAAAGGCCAGTAATGAGTGGTGTCCTGTCCTGGATCTGTCCCCTGCCAAGGCCACCCCAGCACAGAGCAGGATTTGAAACTGGTTCTTTATCCCATCCAGCCTCAAACCCAGACAATTATTAGCCAAACTGTAACCCTCTGGAGGTGTGATCTGTGAGTCCTGCACAATTCTCCTTGGTTTTCCATGGCTGATTCCTGGCACACAACAGGATTTTGGCACTGGGACTGGCTGCAGGGACACAAACCTGATTTTGCCATTAGCCTTATATGTTGGGAGGGGAGTGGGTTCTTATGAATACCCAAAATTAAAGAGACTCCAGCCTGACTGTGAAATTAATAGAGCTATCAACCCCCCCTGTGTCATTATACAACAGTTGTTAATTATTTACAAGCAAACTTCTGCGAGAACAGTATTGTAGCTGTCGGCATTGTCRTTATTAAAATTAAAACTCTTTGTCTGGGTGGAAGATAACATGAGTCATTTTGGTGAAATGTCATGAATATGGAATATTCTGTTGCTTTTCCCCAATTAGTCAGAGGGAGAACAATAGCCTGTCTCTTCCCTAACAAGATGTTTGTTTTTAAAAGTATAATAAATAAATATTTTTCAGGGCTTTGCTGAAAAAGGGCGTCATTCATTGTAGCTGTTAGAATCAAAGTTAAAACAGTTTTTTTTTTCTAGGATAGGGAAAATTGTGAGCTTTTTTGTTTTATTACCACAGTATCTTGGTTTGTCTTATTAATGCAACAAAGACTTTAAAGCTCATCTTGTTCCACCCCTTGCCATGAGCACCTTCCACTATCCSAGGTTGCTCCCAGCCCAATCCAGCCTGGCCTTGGATATTTCCAGGGATGGGGAATCCACAGTCTCTGGGTGATTTTGGTTGCTACTAGAAGTCAAAATTAGGTTCATGGGGAGCAAAGGAAKCTCTGAATTCCTGCTGTACCATGACTAAAGCTATTATCAGATGCAGAAATAAAATCCAACCCCACTTGTGCTCTCCTAGTCAGATCACACTGCCCTGTGAAATTTATTGTATTAAAATCTCTTGTTTAGAAAATGAATTTCAGAGTGAGAATATTTGTCCTGTTATCATCTCACAAGGKTTTTTGCAGTCTCATAGAAGTGGGAGAGAAGCCAGCTGTGTTCCTGTCATTCCTGAGCTAAAAGGAAGATGTAGGAAAGGCACAATTTGATTTCCCTTAAGGAACAACAACAACAACTTTAACATCGTTAAAAGAATGTGTTCACCCCCCATTAATTTTGTATTTGATTGCCCAGGCTGTGGTGCAATGAACAGGAGCAAAAAGCCATTAGGAGGAATTGCCATCAAAACTGAGGACCTGTGTGACTGAATGTGTATTCTAGGGAGCAGATYTTTATAAAAACCTATAATTTATAAACTCCTCCAGTATTACAAAAGCCCTAACAAGAGTTGTACAAATGTTTCTCCTCATTATCTTYGGGCAAACAGGCTTTCCTCTCTCCCAGCTGCTGCCCAAGGGTGCTTGACCTTACACTTGGCTGTTCCCAGCTGGTTCCTTTGATATTTCTTTGGCTGTTATTAGAAGAATGTCCTTGCTGGGACACTCCCAGTGGGTGTTTGCTCCTGTGCTCTCCCAGGGGAGGAGGACACAGCCAGGATCRGATCCATGGGGTCAGTTTTAGTTAAGCTTGACTTGGTGGGAATCTGGAATTCATTTGTCAGAGGGAAGTTAAAGGGAAAAGTATGGAYGTGCTTGGTGGGGAAGGATCAGGTGTGTGTGGAACAAACACRAGCCTCTGGAATGCTTTGGAGATCAGTTCTCTTCCAGCTGCCAAGCTCTGGAGGTGCTCAGGTAGGTGCTGGGCACGGGTCCCACCTGGGCAGGTCCCTTTGGAGGGGCTGGCTGAGGTTCAGGAGCTGCTGAGATGCCACAAGTGTCATCTGGAAGTGCCATCTGCATTTCCCAGTGTCCTGCTCTCCCCTGGCTTCTCCTTTGCCTGAAGTTCCTCCAGGGGCACTGAYAGGCTCCAGCCTTCGAGAAGAGGCCCCATAAGTAATATTAACTTCTGCAATTTCCTTGTTACTCTTCAGCAGGTTATTAATTAACTGAATGTAACCACTGGCTGTTGATAAATCCTTTTAACTAATTCAAATTCCATATCGAGCTGGGAGCACTTTCACTCGAGCTGCTGCCCSAGTGARGCTGGGTGAGGAATGACTCCTGATRTGTTTTCCAGCGCCGCGGTCGGGGCGGAGGGAGAGGAGATATTTGTTTGCTTGATTCCACATGACAACTCCAGGGTAACTGAAAAGCCTGCACGGTCGGGTTGACAGGGCTGAGCACCCGCCAACAGCCTCTCTCACATACCAGAGCCAGGGGGATGGAAGGGGCACTGGCAGCTGGGATGGAGCCCATCCGAATTTCTCTAAAGAGCGTCAATTTGCCATCAATTATTCATGGTTTTTTCCGAGGTCTCGCTTCTGAGAGGTATGAATAACTTAAATACGTGTTGGTGTAACAGTTTTTGAATAATGAATAAATGACTGCGAGGAGGGGAGTTGAGGAGCAGGGCTGAGTGTTAAATAATGGAGGAGGTTTTGGAGGGAATGTGGTCGTTAACAGCGYGGCTGTGCCTGGGTTTCTGGGGCTGCACGAGCTGTGGTTGGGAGATGTAGGAATGCATTACAGTGATGCCTGGSAGAAGTGCTGGGAGTTGGCTGGAGGTGCCAGGGAAGGGAAAAGCGGTGTCTGTGTGTGGGACATGAACCTGCAGCGCCCCTGGATCCTCCTGGGGCTCAGCTGTCTCCTTCCCCTCCCCGTGCTCTTTGKCCCTGGGCTCCAGAATTAAAGCCTTGCTTTGAGGGGACCCTGGCAGACTGGGGAGCTGCTGTAAAATCACCAGCTGGAGAGACCCTGGGGTGGATTGCCAGGCACCTGGGAGGAACTTCAGGACATCCAGTGCTTGTCTGGTGACTGCTGCTTTAGGAGACTTTGAGGTTCAGTGATTTTTGCATTTTTTTACTGCTCTAGTCCAGTTTTCTCTGCCAGAGTGGCATTTTTTATGACAGGGTCCCTGCATTCTGATCCTGTAGTCCCTCACGCTCTGCCCYATTTCCTCCTTCACTCTCTTTAGACAGAAATACACATTATTCCCTTTGTAAAAATTTAAACCAAATTCTTTGTCTGTAACATCACTGCAGTCTTGAAAATAAGTCACAGATCTAAAWGCTCATTAAACCCTTGAAAATGAGCAGCCTTTGACAGTATCATTGTGGCAGTGATGGAATTGGTGTTTGTTATGAAGCAATTTATTCCATCTTAGCACTGTGTTGTTTAGTTTAGCCTAATATTTTAATATCACAGAGGCATTTAGGCATGGAATTCTTACAAATCTGCCTTAYTGATGTGAAAAATGCTAAGTCTTATGAAGTGTTATATAAAGCATCAGTGTGTGCTGAACCAGCAGCCAAATAGGATTTCTTATAGATTGAAAATCAGACAAAACTGTCTTGACAGCACCCAAGTTATCAAGTAATTTATTTCTATAAAAAATTGATCAAGTTGTCTGTTTGCAGCAGTGGAAGTTGGCAAGTTCCTAAGTACATTCTTACCCCTCTGCACGGGCTGTGCAGCCAAAATTGCCTCAGAGCTTGGTGAGATCTGGTTCAGTTCAGGCAGATTCTGGCCCATAAACCTGCTGATCAAATCAAAGGGGAGACTATTCACACATCTGGAAGGACCCTGCACTGCTTTCAGGCTCTGGGTGGTGGCACAGCCCTGGAATTCTGGTGGGAGAGGTCTCCTAAAAGGCTCTGGAATTCCTTGTTGTGCTGCAGTGGCTTCCATAAGGACACAGGTTCCTTGTGTCCAAGAGCTGGGTGCTGAGAGCAAGCCAGCTCCCAGCACTGCAGCAGGGTGTTCCATCAGGAACAACCAGTTCTAACCTCTGCAATTAATTTGGGGAGTTAAAATTAATTAATAGACTTCATAACTTATCATTTCATCATCTGGTCCAGCTCAGCATCCATGGGATTTCAAGGGATATGAAGTGTGGAAACCTGTCCTGACAGAGAGAAAGAGASAGGCTCATAGGAAACAATGCTTGTCTTGTGGGAAGATTTTAAATMTATGCAGCTGATCCCATGGGAACTGCTGTGGTCTATTCACCCTGTGTGAAAATGATGCTCTCTCAATATMAACTTTAATCCTTTCCTTTCACTGAAAAATGTGAGAACTTTATTTCCAAGTTTTGAGAGAAAGCTCTGGTTTAGGGAGTGAATGCTTTCCAGGCATAAAAATCAAATCAGTTTTGATTAGTGCAACASAGAGGGGAAAGGTTCTCTGAAATATCTTGTAATATTCTGTCCAGGAATTGCATATGTGGATGTTCATGGGAAGTGTATCCAGGCTTTTTTTTTCCCTGGGTCGGTGCAGGGGGGGGAGGAAGTATCCAGCAGTCTTGGCAATATTACAAACTCCTGTAACTCTTTGAGACAGAAATTCCACAGATTCTTTTTCTTGTAAATGGGGAAGAAGAATTTCAACAGAAGGGAATTCTACCTGAAATTCAAATTTTTCTTTCAAGATGACTCTAATCTTCCTGCTATTCATAGAAAAAGAAACTAAAAGTAAATATGAAGTTGTTGCAAACATTTAACCCCAGAGCATGGAAATGCCAACCTGCTCTGTTCACTCCATGCAGGTGTGAATAACCTGCACAAAAACTCCAGCCCAGGGCTCAGCAAAGCTGCTCCCCTGGCCTTTAAGGGCCCAGGTCATGAGCATTAATTCACCTGTTTGGTGCAAACCAATCATTCCTGGAGGAGTCCTGAGGGGAATTTTACAGTCTGGAAAGGCAAGGGCTCACTAACTCTCTTTTCCTTCTGTTTTCCTCCAGTGCCTTTCAGCCAAGGCATCCAAAGCCCTCTGTGCCATCCATGAGTTAAGCATGGCAACATGGCTGCCAGGTAAGGGAAGGGAGCTTTTGGTTCCTTTTTAAGGTTACTCAGAGCTCTGGGCTGTGTTGTGCCTGAGATGGCCATGACAAAACAGCTCCCAGTTCTCCAGCAAGAGTCTTTCCAGTTCCAGGGAATTCCCAGATCACTTTCCTCTCCTGTGGAATTTACTGGACACTCCAAGTTACTTTTTTTTCAACCAGATTTTTGAAGATTTCAGAATGTGAGCATGGCCTTGTGTTTAGCAAAGAGCTTTGGCACCTGTGGTGGCTCAGCCACAGGTGGGGGATAAGAAATAAGAAATTCCATGTGGGAGTTGTGCTGCAGCATCTGGGGAGAACCATGGCAAACTGGGGTCACTGGGAATTAATTCCATTTCCTTGGGAACCCTGCCTGGGCTGGGTTGGGAGCAGCTCCAGCAAGGGAGAAAGCAGAAAATCCTGTCAAGGTTCAGAACTTCAGTGGCCTGAGCTCCCTAAAGCTCTTTAAGCAGAATGAAGGCTTTCCTGATGGATGTTGTGTAGCACAGAACTAGATAAAAACTATCACTGCACCATTGTTTGAAGGTTGTGTTTCTGCTTTCAGTGGGATAACACCCAGAAAATCAAACAGCTGGGTTGACATTTCAAGTCTTTCAGAATTAGGGAAGTAATTTTCTTGTAGAATTTCCTTCAGTGTGGATATATGAAATTTTATCTTCTCCTTACCTCTTTGGTTTAAGAGAGACTTTCTTCCTGTCCTTCTAATGTCATTCTGCAGCAGCTGAGCTCCTGATAAACTGTCAGGCTCAGCCTTTCAGCTCGAGTTCAATTGGCTTTTGGATGCCTGTAGGTCCAACTGCCCTTTTACACGGAATTTTTATTGTTAATCCTCTATTATTGGGGGAATTATTTTGCAAACAGACCAATTCAGTGGCTTCAAGCTCTGAAACCTGTCAGGCTGGCTTTTATTCTGATTGCTTCTGATAAGGAGCTTTGGTAGGAATGCTGTGCCTGCAGCAAGTGGAGAGACTCACCTTGGAGGGGAGCAGCTTCAAGGTCCCAGGGAAAGGGTGGCTCTTTCAGCTTGGCATGAAAAGGGAGAGGAGGGGCTGGAAATGAGATCAAACCTTGGAATTAATGTAGGACTGCATCAGAACCAGTGTGAGCGGTTTGTGTTACAAGCTGAGGGCTTTTCCTGCATAATGATGACTTGAAGTTCCAAGTGCTGGAGTTCCTGCTTTGTTCCCCCCTTCTGGCCTTGGAGAGGTGCAAATTCCTGCTGTGAACCCCCCCTTATGCAGTGCCAGGGGCAGCCAGGCAGGATGGACAATCTTTAGCCAAACCCTTTGCCTTTTCCTTTCCTTCTGTGCATGGGACACAAATACAGCAGGTGAGAAAACTCTGATGGGTGGTGTGGAGCCAAGCTGATGGAGATTCAAGGTGATGAGACACCTCAGGAACTCCACCCTGAAACAATTTTATTGCCCGGTTGACCCTTTAAAAAAGAGAAAATTTAAAAATGACATTTTATAAGACACATGATTTGTTTTCCCTCTTGCTCAGTGCCTGCTGCCTATTAATAGCAAATCTTGTAGGGAGCAAGGAGAATTTTAAGGAACAATTCTCTTCAATGCTGATGCAAGCAAAGTGTTTCCAGCACTGTTACACAATGTAAGCATTAAGAGGATTTGCTGTAATTCCATTTCTAAGAGCTCACAACAATTAAATGTTTTTTTCTGCATTATCCTGAGTGTTGTCCATAAAACCCACATAAAATTCTCTGTTCAGCTGGAGCTCGGGAGCTCTCTGAGAAACTCCTGAGCAGGAGCACACCCAGGGGAGGATCATTTGTAAAAGGACAACGATATTCCCAAGGATCAGGGAATATCCTGGGCTGGAAGGGACCCAGGAGGATGATGAAGCCCTGCTCCTGTGTTTCAGAGCAGCTCACCAAAGGCAGGGCTCAAGGGACCCTCCTTCCTGGAGCACTTTCCTGCATTATGTGGGCACATTTTGTCGTGCTGCTCCCGAGGCTCACGTTAAAAGCCCAAGCAAACCTCAGACCCCCTTTTGTGCTCGTGTAAAGGCTGCAGAAGGACAGCATTTATTCCTTTGGCCAGGAAATCTCCTCTCCAGCAAGGCTGCTCACTTGTTCCCTTTCTCTCAAACACTGAGAGCTTACCGAGGGCTGCTTCCCCTCCTTCCCAGGGAAGGATAGCTTTCCACTAACACAGAGACTTCTGTTTCCTCTATTAAAAACAACTGCCCTCAAGTGGAGCAGGCTTTGTATTTTGCCCTGGAAACAGAGCAGCTCATTCAGAGATAAGGCCTCCCTGCTTTTGGGTTCCCTCAGTCACCTGACGAGCCATGGGTAACTTTTAGGCTGCTTTATTCTGCATTCCTGGGATGCCTTCCCGGTGGCACAGCAATGAACAGCTCCGGGATCCCTGCCTGGCTCTCTGCTGCCCCTGGATGCTGCCCGGGGGGAGAGGAGGAAAGGGGCAGCCTTTGTCCCCAGAGCACCTGTCCCCATCCCTGAGGATGGCATGGGGCAGTCCCGAGCAGGTAAAAAAAATTAAATCTGTGTCTGGGGCTTTCTGAACTTTTATTTTTGGACTTGGGAATGGCTGAGTGTGAGTAGGGTGGGAGATCTGAGCTCCCACCATCCCTGGGGTTCAGGTGGGTGATTTGTGCCTCAGGATTTGCAATCTCAGCTCCTTTCTGCTGCTGCTTAATGAAATTGGGAGTCCTGTAATGCTGTGGGTAGAGCTGGGGGAATTAAATCAGCCCTGTCTTGTGGCATTAGCAAGTGCCAAGTGCTGCCTGTTAAAACGGAGATTGTTCCAGCCAGTTGCTTCCAGAAGGTTCTCGGGGTTTTGCTTTGGTTTTGCCCCTTCTGTGGATGCCCCTGACAATGCTCAAAGCCAAGCTGTGTAAGGCCTTGGGCAACCTGGGCTGGTGGGAGGTGGGCCTGCCCATGGCAGGGGCTGGGACTGGATGGGCTTTAGGGTCCCTCCCAACTCTTTAACATTCTGTCATTCTATGCCTATATTTGACTTTTTTTTTTTTTTTCCTGAAATAGAGACTAAAATAGGGATTACAGGTACTCCATATATCAAATAATAATTATAGGTGATATATCCTGTGGCTTGGTCAGCTCCAGAGAAGAATCCAGAGTTGTTGGCACCCAGAGTGAATCCACATGGCTCCTCAGCTGAGCTGTAGGACTCAAGTGCAGGACACTTCCCAAAGTGTGAGCCTGGCCCTGCCTCTGCTCTATTCCTCAGCCAAGGAGAAGAGCAGTTCCACCTCAGCCAAGGCTTTGTTTTACAGGAGTTTAAAAGACCCTAGGGATCCTTTTGGCAACAAAAGGGACATTTTTTGCTAAGCAAAGCTTGTTATCTTCTCAATCTTGCTAATAATGCTTTTCTGGAGTCACGACAAAACAGCCTAGAAAACAAAGCGAGATGCTTCATCCTCCTCCTCCTCCTCCTCGAGCTCTGCTCCTGACCAGGGAAAGGGGTTTGGGACCCTCAGCTGCTGGTCCAGGCATCAGCGGGCCCAGGTAACACACATGGAAAGAAAGAAAACCTTGGGTTCAGTTATTATGCATTTTCTAATCTCATTTTAAGCTACTTCATGTTTGAAGGTAAAAATTCACACAGTTGATGAATGTGCTTAAGGATGTCCCTGGCTCAGGGGGTCCTGTCTGACACTTTCACACACAATTAACAATCTTTGCTAAACTGGAACATGTCAATCAGTGCATTTGCTGATTTTTCTTCTCTCTCTTTTTTTTTTTTTTTTTTTTTTTTTTTTTTTTTTTTTTTTTTTTTTTTTTTAGACTGGGGCCAGGGAAGCCTTGAAATACAGCCCAGATTTGTCCTTCCTATTGAACTGATTGCTCGTGGCCAGGACTGTCCCCGCTGTGTCCCCAGCTGAGCTGCCCATGCCCATGGTGCCTGCTGAGGGGGGCTGACAGGGCCATGCATCAGCTCTTCAGGCTGGTGTTGGCACAGAAGGACCTGTCCCGGGCAGGGGACCTCTTCTCCCTGGAGGATGCTGAGATCGAAGGAAGCCTCTCTGAAGCTCTTGAACAGATCAGAATCATTAGTTCAGCTGCAGTGAGTGAAACAGTGTCCTTAATAACTTCATTTTCATGAGATTATATTGTCTAATTAAGGGGGGATAGCAATAATTTAGATTTCTGCTAAGACTTGAAGAACAAAGCATCATATTTAAAAATGTGCTGACAAAATCCAGTTCCCACCAGCTTCAAAGACATTTCAAAGTTCATCTTTATAATAGTTTTTATTAAATAGTTATTTAAAGCATATTAAAGATGCTATGAGATTACTGGGCTCCATACCTTCCCAGCAATGAGAATTGGGGGATGGCAATGGGATGACAAACTCCAGAGTTCTATCACACCACACATTTGTTGTAAAGGTGGATGTGGGAAATGGACACTGAACTGCTACAGAAAATGAAATTTGTGGGGTCCTGGCAAAGCAGGGCATCATGGGCAGATGTGTTTTTGCTGTGCCCCAGGATTACCAGACCAATGACAACGACCAGGCAGTGGTGGAGATCTGCATCACCCGCATCACCACGGCCATCAGGGAGACTGCCTCCATCGAGAGGCACAGCCAAGCCCTGGTGGCTCTCTGGGAGTCCTGCCTGGAGCACAACCTGACCCCCTCTGGCAAAGATGAGGATGCGCCACACGCCAAAATCGCATCTGACATCATGAGCTGCATCCTGCAGGTAGAGCTGGGCTGGAAGCAGGAGGGCTGTGCTCTCTTTGGGTTTGGTTTTTTTTTTTAATGCCTTTGTATCTCTCTTTTTGGGTGCTTGTGAGTGGCTGTGTTTAAAACTTGGAGCTTGGGGAGTTGCAGTGTTCTGATTCCTCCTCTCTTGAAATCGTTGATGTAACTCACAGGATCATGGAATGGTTTGGGAACAAAAAAATGGTTTTTGGCAACAAAAGTGACCGTTTTTTCTAAACAAAGCTCGTTATCTTCTCAATCTTGCTAATAATGCTTTTCTGGAGTCCAGACACAACAGCCCAGAAAACAAAGGAAGAGGCTTCACCTTCTTCCTATGGAAGGACCTTAAAGCTCATCCAGTGCCACCCCTGCCATGGCAGGGACACCTTCCAATGTCCCAGGCTGCTCCAATCCCTGTCCAGCCTTGGCCTGGGACACTGCCAGGGATGGGGCAGCCACAGCTGGGTTATAAAAGTGCATTTGCTGCTCCCTAAAACAGAGCTTTTATTGGCAAGTTCCTTTGCA
>CADDXX010001082.1:0-53076 GCA_902810485.1 Alauda arvensis | reverse complement strand
TAAAAAAAAAAAAAGGTATAAAAGGAGGTTTTCCAGCAGATGTGGGGGACAGTTGGAACAATAATGAATCTCTGCCAGCTGGGCTGGATCTCAGGCAGGTCTCTGCTGATAGCAGCAGCAGGGAGGTCCCCAAGGTTTGCAAACATCACTGCATCACTGTATTGAAATCTGYTCTTCATTGTCACCTCCACATCTTCTAAGTGTGCCTTCCTGCCCTGATGTTTATCATGGAACAAATGAAACCTTTCTCCTTCCCTCTGAATTCAAACCCTTCTTAACTAAGGATTTTATCTTTATTGTAAGGGTTGGGGAGAAAAAAAAAAAAAAAGAATTGTTCTTTGGCATTTTCTTAGATCTTTTAAATCCCAGTCAGAGAGCCAAGCCTTATCTTCCCATTCTTTGTGTGGAGTAGCAGAGCAATAACTTGGAGCAGCATTTGGCTCCTGCTCCTTGGTGTCTCAGCCAAACATAACGAGGCATTATGTTGATTTAAACATGCTGCTGCAGAAAGCTCCATTTATTTGAAGGGCTTTTCTCATTAAAGATGCAGCTTTTGGTCATATGGCAGCTGCCAGAATGATCTGTCTTGACACCAAGGGGTGGCTGCAGCCCCTTCTTCCTCAGGGGTCTCTGGAAGGGAGTGGCCAGTGCTTGGCAAGTCTCTGTTCCAAGGAAAAATCCTCAGAGCCACTCAAACTCTGTGGAATAACACATTTGGGGTTTCTCAGGCCAAATTTATTCTCTCCAGAGCTGCTCCAGAATGGGAGTCCAGAAAGTCTGCTCTGCCTTCCTTCCCACTGTTCTGCTGCTGTCTGAAACATCTGGGTTCCAGGGGTTGCCTGGGATTTCAGCTGCTAATTAGCCATAATCACATTGCAGGATTATTTTCAGAAACAGGGGTGTGCTCCAGTTTCAAAGAGCTGCTCAGAACTCAGGAGAGGAGAGCCCAGCACTGGTTAAGGAGGCTCCAGAGGGAATGTGGGTCCTCAGTCACACACAAACGTGTCCTGCTGCTGTGGGGATTCAGCAGGCAGTGCGTGTGTGTGGTTTGTACACACAATGTCCTGGAGAARTAAGAGCAGAAAAAAMCCTTTTCTGACCTTGATTCAGAACMCCAGCATTTGTGATGTTGTGTCCCTGTTGACTCAGGGACCCTGAGATTCCAGAAGCTTGGAGCCATTTTAGGAAGAGGAGTTTGCACTCCTGAAAAATCTCAGTGTTCAGAGGAATTGGCTGGAGGTTCCTGGATCCCTGTCCCTGGATCCCTGGCAGTGCCCAAGGCCAGGCTGGGCAGGGTTTGGAGCACCCTGGGACAGAGCACCCTGCCCATGGCAGGGGGTGGAATGGGATGGGCTTTTATGGTCCCTCCAACCCAAACCAGTCTGGGATTCTGTGAGTTTAAATTTAAAAATGAAATCTAAATGATTACAGGCTAATTAATGATCAATACTGAAGCTGTTGCAYTGTGAGCAAGTTTCCCAGTGCAGTGAGTGGGAGTGGCTGCTCCAAGGTGTTTCCTGTGCTTTGGGGTGATTGACACAGCCTTTGGCTGGGCACCAAACACAAAATGTCTTGTTAGAAATGTCAACATGTAGTTATRGCACTTCATGTTTTATAGATTTTATTTATATTGATTTCTATTTATGCACCACAGATTTTGTTAGTGCCCCTCTGCTTCCTCTAGCAGAAGACAAAACTAAGGCTTTTCTTAACATTTTCTGTTGCAGTAGGAGTTTAAATTTCTGCATTTGCCCTTTCTTTGACTCCTGCCTTCAGTGGTGGTACCAAAACATGGCCTTTCTTGACAAGATTTTTGCTTTTTCCCCCTTGTTGCTTTGGCTTTGGTTTCCCTGCTCTGCCCAGCACGAGGCTTTTGTATTAATATATAAACTAATAAAGTAATGAAATGTGTGTGTATATATATATATATATATATATACACTTATATATATAATTGGAATATAAATAAGTTTTTTTTCATGTTTTTGCAGAATTACAACAGGCCTCCAGTGATGGCCCTGGCAGTGCCAGTGGCAGTGAAATTCCTGCAGAGGGGCAATAAGGAGCTGTGCAGGAACATGTCCAGTTACCTGTCCCTGGCTGCCATTGCCAAGGCAGAGCTGCTGGCTGAGCACACAGAGACCATCCTCAGCAGTGTCCTTCAAGGTAGGCCCAGCCCAGAGTCTGGGTTTAGTCCAGATCAGTCAGCCCTTATCTTATAGAATCAGTCAATCATCAGGGGTGGGAGAGACTCCAGGATCAATCCAACCATTCAACAAATCATGTGAGCTGCATGRAGCAGACCTATGGAAATAGCTATAGATGTGATCAAATTTATTAATCACACTCTGATAACAGACTTCCTCAAGGAAAATGGGAATTTACTGCACCTCTGGWGGTTTTGGTATGGATTGGCTGACCCACAGGGCAGGGAATTCATCTGTGCTCGTTAATATTCCCTGCTAATGGACTCCAAATTATCAGCCCTGATACGAGGCACCAGCCATGGAGCTCTTATCCTTCCTCTTAGTGTCACTGGCAAGGCTCCAAAAGAGAAATGGGGATGAAATTAATCCCATTCTGTGGTGCAATAGTCAGATGGAAGATATAAAAGCTTTGTAGTGGTTCTTTCATTTTGCCTACGTTATTAGCTTTATATAGAACAATGTTGCTAATCTCTTTACATTTTATTTTTTGTGGTTTTAAAAGGCCAGAAATATTCATTCCTCTATAAAAGGAACTCCAGTTGAATTGGAGTCATAAAGTTCACAGTGTTTGTTGCAATACAGTGCTACTGCAGTGGTAAAATCAGTGTTCTCCTTCGAGCAGGGGTAATAGCAGTAAGCAGCAATAACGAATTATTGAAAGAACATTGTTATGAACATGTTAAGCCCTCAAAATAAACGTGTGCACCTTGTAGTTATTAATTTATCAATTAATTTATGAATATATTCTTTTAAAACTTATTAACGTGCTAACATTATGCAYTGCCATTTGTAAGTGTGGGGTAGTYACAGTGAGAAATAGTGAATATATTCATGGTTTTGGGAAAAGCGATGCACACCCGCAAGGGAAGGTGTGAGTTGTGTATTTATGTTCTTCCACCAGCAGATGTTGCTGTGGGTATCAGGTTTGGGAATTCCAGCCTGGAAGGGGGCACTCGGAGCAGGCAAAACGATTTGTTTTGCGTAGAAACTCAATTACGCTGCACATAATTGGTGTTTGAGGCACGGGGAGCCGSGTTTGCAGCAGGCTGAGAACTGAGAGCTGCCCGAGAGTGTTGGCTGAAGGGAGCAGGAGGCGAAGCTGCTGGGGATGAATTTCCAAGGCAGTTTCTGGAGACAAAGCCGTGTTGTGGGGCTGCACAGACGGGGCTCAGCCTCGTGGCACCAGGCTCAGCAAACTTTGGCCCCTTGCCTGTAAATGTTGGAGAGGAACTGGAGTTTTTCATTACTTGGGGCAACGCTTTGGCTGCACTACCAGGTTCTTATCTCATTAGCTAAAAAAGAGCTCTTTGGAAAGGGTTTGACTGCTCTGCCCCAGTGAGTGCGGGCTCTGAGCACGCCTCTGCTGACACCATCCATCACCACCGGGGGTCACACGGATTTATTTATTTATCCCCATTCCCAGGGGACAGCAACAACTCTGCCCTGTAATCAGAGAGTCCCGTGGCTGCTCCACCTTCCTGAGCAGTTCAGGCATCCTGTGGTGCTGGGCTGTGGCTCARCCTCCTCATCTCATCTCTCCTCCTCATCTCCTCTCCTTCATGTGTGTTGCCACTGCAGGATTGCAGGGCCTTTTTCATAATTGGAACCCAAATCCCCCCAAAATTCTATTTCCTCATTGTTTTCCAAACTGTTGACAAAGGAAAGGGTGCTGGGTGAGGAAGGAAAGAGAGAAGTGTGCTGGTGGAGGGTGAGTTGTAGTGCTGGGCTGTGGGAGAGCTTTGCTGGTCCTGGGAGGTTSTGATGYCTTGGGAAGGTTGAGCTGGAACAGAGACTGGACAGAGCCAGAGAATAAAGGAGATATTTATTAAAAGGTCTTTAGGATACACCTTGGGCAGGACAAGAGCCTGGCCAGGGCTGCACCCAAGGTGGGCACAAAATGGGCACAAAATGGACACAAAATGGTCCCAAGCTCTCCCACTTTTCTAAGTCTGGGTCCATTTGCACATTGGGGTTTCATTGTCCCATTGCAGCTCCAGGCTGGGAGGTCTCACCCTTCTTGTTCCTCCCTTCAGCCCAGCYTGGTTTGTGCTTTGGGGCTGAAAGTTGTCCTTGGTGTGCAGCAGGGACAGGATTTGTTTTGTGTCCCTGCTGTGTGCAGAGCTGAGTGAGCCTGGGTGTGAGCTCAGAGCTGCACCCCTGGGCAGCACAGAGCCTGGAAATCATGGAAGATAGAACTGAAGGTATCAAGGAAGGAATGATGAAGGAAGAGCAGAGCACTGGGGAAGAGGGAAGTTTTCCAGCTGAGTCAGGGAGGATGGAAGGCCTGGCTTTGCATTTGGTYCTCTGCCAAACCTGAGCTGAGATAGGAGAAGGCTTCTTCCAAGACAAAGCATTTCAGGTATGAGATGCAGTAAGAGGAGCAGCCAGAAAGGATTTCTGAGATCTTTTTGAGGATTTTCCTTTTCCTGCTGCATTTCATGGACATTTGTTTTCACTTAATGGAGGGCACTGAACAGAGGCAGGATTTGAGAGTGGTTTTGCCCTTGCACAATGTTGGGACCCTGAGTGTTTTTGGAACTCTGAAGATCTGGGTTTTGGCTGCCAGAGATGAACAGAGGTAATATTTCATTGTTCTGTAGCTGAGGTTATTTGCAGACATTTCTTAGTGAGGGATTTTTGTCAAGTTTACTGCCAAGCATTTATAACGTAGATGCATTTTTATTGCAGGGTAACAGGAGAAATTCCAGCAATCAGAGCAATTCTTTTTCCCTTAAATAAGCAGTGCTGCCAAAACTTTGGGGCAGGTCATATAACTTTAGGTATGAAACCTAACCCCCTTGAATGRCACAGGAAAGTGGAATTCACCTTTTTTTTACTACTTTTGTATCTGGGCAGCAAGGATCTGTCATGGTCAGGAGGAAGTGTAGCAGCAGCATGTCAAGAAATTTGTCAAAATGTGTTCTTTGTAGAGAATGAGACAGGGAAATGTGGGAATAGAGAAGGATGGGCTGCTTCCAGGGGAAATAGGAATTGCTTTGAGTAAGACATTCCTCATGATAACTTGTTCAGAGGCCTCAACAGGTAGCACGTAATGGTTSTTGTTGGAAATGGTTCCATACCCAGTGAGCAGGGAATTCATCATTCCCTGCTTGTGCTGTTTTCTACATGAAAATCATCAGCACTTCCTTGCCTCTCTGCAGCTGCTGTTGTGCTCTGTACCCAGCCCTAAGCTTTTAGGGAATTTGGGATAAGTTTGTGAGTGAGAGAAAGAATTGCTGCTCAGTGCCAGGGATTCTATCTTGTGCAAACCCCCTGAGGGCAGCAAACAAGTCCAAAAGTACCTTCAAACCTGTCCCCAGAGGGCCAGGATTGTACATGGGGTTTCTCTGCTCCTGTGAGATGTTGCTCTTTATTGTTTTCTCTATCAGCAGCTAAAACTGCATGGTTCAAAAGATGGAAGAAGTCCCACTTGTGACTTGGTTCAGAATTTTGGCTTATGAGAAGAGTAGGGAGTTTTAGTCTAGTAAAGGATCTTTATTTACAAAACAACTTTACAAAAATAATTTCAATAAAATTATCACAAAGTCAATGTACAATATAATACAGCTGCCTTCCCTCCCACTGTAATGTCAGATTATGATGGGGAATATGGTTTTTATATCAACCTGTGGCATAAATAATRCTTTAAACAAGGAACTAGCTTTCTTAAGAGTCTACACATTACTAACAACGATTAATAGACAACACATTTCTTGACTTGGGTGGTTCCTCTGTAAAATTCACATTAACACTACAGACCCAAGGATTGGAGGAGCCTGGAATGGTTTGGGYTGGAAGGGAYCTCAAAGCCCAKCCAGTGCCACTCMCTGCCATGRGCAGGGACACCTTCCACKATCCCARGTTGCTCCAAGCCCCATCCAACCTGGCCTTGGGCACTTCCAGGGATCCAGGGACAGCCACAGCTTCTCTGTTTTGCAGAGCCAGGTCAGATTTTCCTCAGCAGGGATGTCGGGAGCTCCCTTTGGCTCCTGAGTGTCCATGGTGACCCTCCCTTTGTACATCAGAAAACCCTGCACTGGAGAGACAGAGCTGTCTGACCCCCAGGAACAGCTTTTCCAGTGCCATGGGTGATGTGTGGGTGTGTTTGGAGGGTTTAGCCAGGACAGCAGGCAGAGATCGATCCCATCTCCACAGTACCTCGTTCTGTGACCTTGCAGCGCGGGTGTTCCTCAGGAATTCCAGAGGCAGGGGCTCCTGCAGCTCTGACTGTGGTGATACCAATGTTCAGCTCCGTGAAAGCCACTCCCTGTGCAGAGCCCAGGCTTTAGGACACGTACTGGGCCCCTCCGTAGGGCAGCACCTCCGTGACCCCCCAGCCCACCACGTTTCCCCGCGCGCCGCACGCATCCCCCGCGCCCTGCGCCCTCACCTCGGCGGGGCCCAGCACTCGGTCCCACAGGTTAAAGCCCGTCAGCTTCCCCGAGAAGGCCAGAGCTTCATCAAACCCCCCTCCCACGCAGCAGCCGTTCTTCTCCTGGCCCAGCTGCAGGATGCCCCCGTCGGGGACGGTGTGAGCGCCGGCCACGCCCGAGGCGCTGGCTGCCAGCTGCCCCTGCGCCCACAGTGCCGCAGAGCCGTTCTCCGAGCTCCAGGTGCCACACAGGTGCAGCCACTTCCCAGGAATCACCACGTTCCTGGCAGCCAACTTGTGCTGGGCCCCCGCCACAGCCAGCACGGCCGAGTCCCGGCTCAGGTACAGCTGGATCTCGTAGGGGTTGAACTTGGTGCCGTAGGAGAAGACAATGGTTTTGTCCAAGGCCTCGGTCACCTTGAGCCAGATGCAGGCAGTGAAGGAGCTCAGCGTCATTCCAGACGTGGGGTGGACACTCCCAAAGATCTTCCTGGAGCGCATGGGGAACAGGATTGCGGTTTCACAGCCTGGAAAGGTTCAGAAGAGTGTCAGGTAAATAAGAACTGGTTTGTTTGTATGTGCACAGTTGGGACCTTTGACATTGCATGGAATCATTAAGGCTGTAAAATTATCACCAAGTTGTGGCTGCCCCATCCCTGGCACTGTCCAATCCCAGGCTGGACAAGGCTTGGAGCAGCCTGGGATTAGGAAAGGTGTCCCTGCCCATGGCAGGTGGGATTGGAACAAGATGATCTTTAAGATCCCTTCAGCCCAAAYCATTCCATGATTCTGTGAAGTCCAACTGCCAGCCCAGCACCTCTGTGTTCACCACTAAACCAGGCCCTGGAGTGCCACATCCACCCATTTCTGAGCACTTCCAGGGATGGGGGACTCCATCACTCCTCTGARCAGCCTGTCCCAATGCCTGATCCAGTGCTCACTTCCAGGCTCCCCAAAGGGAGCCCAGAGCTCAGCTTGTCCAGTGGGATGCAGGAGCCTGCCCCAGGATGATTGGAAAGAGCTGTCAGAGAGGATGGAGGAATTGCTGGGCRCTATGGCAAGGGATAATCCAGCTGCAGGAAACTCTTGGCTCTTCCCTGCACTGCACAATCCTGTGACATCCAAAGGGATCCAACAATGCAGCCTGTCTGCCCTGCTGCTTCCCAGCTCTGAGGGGAGCACCACCTCCTGGGAGAGGGACTCTTTCAGCTCTGGAAATTGGGTAACTCTGCCAGGTAATTGGGTAACCCTCCCCCGGTACCACTGAAGTGTTGTTTTATCCTCAGAGTGTGGAGTAGTAAAAATACCAACGTTGTGCTGAGGGGAGGGCTCAGGGATCCCCTCAAACAGCAAGTTTGGACAGCCTGGCATTCCCAGGATAGTGGGGAGAGGCTGTGCCTGGAGGAGGGAACTGCTGTGCTGTGGATAACAGAGCATCAGGGCACAGGAGCTTCTGAAAAGCWGAAAAGGCTGGCAGGAACATGCTGAGATGGGTTTGTTTATTTAATTTACATGACTCCCTTTCCTGGCCCTGCCTTTAGGATTTTTTGGTCAGGAGCATTCACGGGCACTGGTTAAATGGGRGGAATTCTGAGACAACTGACACTTTTAAAGCAGCTCTTCTCTCATGTCCWATTAATCAAAGTGTTGAGAATAGAAATTAGACTAGTTAAAACCAGTACCAGAAATTTATGCAGCTTGGGAAAGCAACTGGTGATCAGTGAAGCCAAGACATTTCTGGTGGTTTCTGTGCTGTTCCCTGGCTGTACCTAAGTTAATATCMAAGGTGACAGGAGGGAACAAGYGGCCCCTTCTCCAATTAAGCTGCTTCATTTCCTGTTTAAAGAAGCTGGAGGATCTGAAATGTCTAAAACGTGTGTGGAACTTTCTGCTCCAGGGAATGAAGGACTCTTTGTGCCCTCCAGGACTGACTGCTGAGGTATTTCATGGGCTGCTTCCCTCCGGCTTTGAGCAGATTTTACATCTCCCATTGACCCTTTTGAGGAGGGGCAGGGTCAGTGAGCAACTGCTGGGGATTCTCCTTAAAATGCTACTTGGGAGCACTATTGTGAAAAAGCTTTTAATTAGCAGGCTTTCAGGCTCTATTATCAAAGCCTAAATAAAATTAAAACCAGCCTCAGTGAAGAACAAAAAAGTGTGATTAGAAAATCCCTCAAGAGTATGGCTGGCAGTAAGTCAAGATGTGTGAAATTAAAGTCAGTTGCTAAAAATTCCCTTGGAAAAAAAATCCAGAGAGATACTCTGGAAGTACTTAAAATGTAGCCTTTACATTTTCAAGTATGGTTGTTTTATGTAAAATCATATGGGAACCAGTGGAAATAAACTGAATTTCCACTGATGATCCTCAGTGCAGATCGAGTTTGTTGCTCTCACCTGGAGCAGAGTAGCTGCTGAGGCTGGATGGAGGACAGGGAGATAAGGAATGAGATCATGCTCTCTGCAAGGTTTGTGTTTGGGGAAAAGAGGAATATGCTCAAAGACCTCAAAGATTTCTGAGGTGTTGTGATAAAGYAGTGAAAASCATTTACTTCTAAAGCTGAGTCTGTGCCCTGCGTGAAGGGATGCGTTCAGGTGAGACTGGAAAAGCTTTGATGTAAAAGATGTTGTGGCTGTGTTATTGCCTTTGCTAGAGCAATTACTGCTCCTTTCTGCTCCCTGGGGATGCTGCACCCCCTTCCCCTGCAGGGGTAGMTTTTGGGGGTGTTTAGGTTGCTGTTATTTATATTTGTGGAAAAACAGAGCCATCAATCAGCGGTCAGAAGCAGTGACAGCTCACTGGTGAGCAGGGTGATTTCAGTGCACTTTATCTTGCACATGAGAATGCTGCACCCACACTCCAAACAAATGAGGGGCTGCTCTGCCACACCCAAGCCGCTGCTTTTTGGGGGTGTCTCCTTGCACTGCACAGAAAAGCTGAGCTGGGATTTGAGGTATGAGCCCCCCCTTTCTACAGCCACCTCACTGACCAGTGCAAGTGTTCTGGAAGGGGAAAAACAACCCCCCCGAACAACAGCAGCAGGGGTTGCTGATTTCTCTGTGCCAGTGGGAATATCCAGGGCAGAACATTCCCAGTGGCATGCAGGGAATGTGCCCTCCCTGCCCTGGAGGTGTGCTGGGCTGGCTGGCAGCAGCGTGCCCAGCTCTGGGACACTGCAGCTGGGGAGGAGATGTTGATGTAGGGATAGGAAGGAATGGGAACATGCAGAACAGGAGAGCTCCCTGACTGCTGTAAACGCACAGGAGTCACCAGCTGGGAAGGCAAAAGGTGGGAGAACATCATCTGGATGTCTAAAATACATTTGCTGCTCTCTGACAACGGCTTTGATCTGGGAGAGCCTGGAGGAGGTGGGATCCTGGCTGGCTCTGCCCTGCACCAGAACTTTGATGAAACCTTTCTTTGATCCCACACTTRAAAAGCTCAGTGCCTGTTTTTCCACAGGTTCTGGGGTTCCCCCCTGTGCACACAGCCTGTTCAGAGCTGCCCTGCTGCTCCTTTGSAGTGGTTGGAGAAGGAGGTGCCCAGGAGGGGGTTTGTGAGTCCCTGTTTGGGCTCACAGAGCTCTCACCCTGGCCTTACCTGCTGGCAGCAGGTGCTGAGCTGCCCATTGCTGTGAYGCCCTGAGCTCAGCCCGGGTCTGCTGCAGCTCCTTCCACACCGAGKTCAGGATGAGACTGTCCCCTCTGCTGGCATCCAGCTTGTCCTGCTGCAGAGCTGTGTCCTGTGCCCTCTCCTCGGCCCTGCCGTGCCAGGCGCTCTCCAGCCAGCCCAGCCTCACGGACACGTTGTGGCTCAGCTGCAGGACCTGCTCCAGGACCTTCCCYTGCTCCGACTCCTGCAGCCTCCTGGCTTCCTCAGCCTGCTCCCTGCTCCTCGCCAGCTCCTGCTCCACCTGGGACACCACGTGGGAGGTGACGGTGGCGAAGGTGCCCGCCAGGGTGGTGGCGAGCTGGCTCAGCTCTGCCCTCAGGGTCTGCAGCTCCAGCCTGGGGAGCTCGTCCAGAGCCTGCAGCATTATGTTCTCCTTCATCTGCGAGTTCTCCAGCATGATGAACAGCTTGTCCCACTTGCTGTGCTCCCGCTGGCAGTCGCACGAAGCAGCTGGAAGGGAACGTACAGATGTTGCTGTTCCTTTGTACCGAGTTCTAAACGGGAGTGTTGGGCAAAATCTGACTCTGCGCAGGGTTTGTGTCCTCCGGASTGTCACAGAATCACAGACTGCTTTGGGCTGGAAGGGACCTTACAGACAATGCGCTTCCAAACCCCTGCCGTGCTGGGGCCGGAGCCTTTCCCTCTGTGTAAGGACAGAGCAGGGCCGGGGGTGATTACAGAGATCCTAAACCCCTGGGACAGCATCAGCCTTTTGCGGGAAAACCCAGAAATAAAGAGCCGAAAGCGCAGTCCAAGGCACCCCTCCAAGGGCTGTGCCATTATTTATTGCCCATAATAACCCACTGCTACGAGCACGGGCTGCTCCCTCTGGAAAAAATCAAATTATGTTTGCAGYAATAACTTTTACAAGAGCTGGGCAGCAGCGAAGGCAGTTCTGCACTTAACCCGAACTCAGTTCAGATTTACTCACCTTCCTCAGCCGCAGGGGCCGGACCCTCGATTTCGTTGTCCAGGTTCACGTACATGAGCTCGTAGTCATCCTCATCATCCACGGCAGAGCCGGACGCCCTGAAAGCGCAGAGCAGCGTGAGCAGGGACAGGAGCTCTCGGGGCAGCATCGTCCTGGCTGCAGGCTGCCGATGCCGGGGCTCTGAGGGGCTGCCGATGCCGGGGCTGTGCGGGGCTGCCGGAGCCGGGGCTGTGCGGGCGATGAACGCGGCGAGCCGCGGATGAACGCTGCGAGCGCTCAATGAATGAGGCAGCGCTGAAAGCCGAGCGCTCCTCCCGTGCCTTTTGGSCGGCAGGGGAAGGGAAGGGAAGGAAGGGGGCGGGCAGCTTGCTCAATCCCAGCCCTCCAGGTTTGCCTGGGGGATGCTCTGACTGGCCAAGGGCRAAAACGGGGAGAGCTGGGCTCGCCCCGGGGCGGGTTGGGACGTGCAGCCACGCCACGGGTTGGGGGAGCTCGGAATGCACAGGCTYGGGTCGGTTTTTGTGTTGTTTTTGTGTCGTTTGTGGAAAAGAAAGCGTTCCCTGCGAGTTCAGACTGTGGTCGGTGTGTGCCAGGGCTCTGGAGGGGATTGGTAGAAAAATAAACATACCTGGAGTTGGTTTGGATACGCGTGTCTGCTTTAGCTAAATAGTGCGGCTTTTTTGGAGAGTTAGGCACTGCTGTATAATAAATTCTATTATGTGCCAACAGTTTATTGCTGTAAGCAATAAAGGAGAGCTCTTAAGGAGTTCTAACAGCTTGCTGGGGTGCTGCTTTTCCAGCCCTAATTAGCACTTATACCACTGTTGCTCTGTAGATAATCTGGTAGTGCTGTATCCTGTTTTGGGGACTGTAAATCTGCAGCTGCACCATCAGGGTTGTGTCTGTCACCTTTGAAAAAGCAAAATAAGGTGCTTTWGGATGAAACGTTCATTTAGTCTAAGTTTTATTGGTATTAATCTGGTTTAAATTCTGTAATCTTATTGGTTCAACAGGCCATTAATCRTGGCAGAGATGCTTTGTTTAGGTGAGATTAGGGGTGATCATACAATTTATGGATTGGCTATGAAATATCCAGAGAATAGCAAAAAAACCCCTTCTGCCATTACATCTACCTTGGAATCTGTGATCCCTTTCCCATTTGTGTCTCTGCTTTTGCTTCTACAAGCCCTGCACTACCTGTGCCTTGGGTGGTGGGGACAAGGTGGGGACCAGGCACAGGTTGGGCTCTAATCCTGGAGGTCCTTTCAAACCCAAATGATTCCGTGGTTTTTGAGCAGGTATCTGCCAAACCTGAGTCATCCTGGGGGGAAAATCTYGGTGCTTGGGCTTTAATCTTTGGAAACTCCCTTTGGGGTGGAAATCCATCTGCCCATGGGACCCTGCAGTGTGCCCCAGGGCCCTTGTTGTTCTCTGTGCTGCTGGGATGTGCAGAGCTGGAGCTCGGGGCAGCGTTTTCCAGGCTCGGGTGTGGGGCTGGCACCACTCCCTGGGGTCCCTGCCTGGCTCCTGTGCAGCCATGGAGCTGTAGGACACTCTGTGCTGGAATTGTGTCATCCCCAGCCTGTGGTCTGCTTGGGAAGAGGGAGARAAGCTAATCTGGAAAGTATTGGGGGGTCAGGGTGGCAGGGAAGGAAGGCATTTAGGGAGTTGAGTGGGATGTTTTTTCCATTCTCACACAACAAACATTGAGGCAGATGAGGCAAGATTGGGGGAAAGTGAATTCTTCAGAATTCCCCATATCACCTCTGGCTGTCTGAGCTCTGGGAATTGGGGCTGGGGAGCTRGGTGTGCATAAATCCCCTCAGAGCCCTAAAGAGGTGACAAATAAACAGCTCTGAGTATYCCTTGCTGCCTCAAACATGAAAAGACCAGAAAATGGCCAACTGGGTTGTGCCTGCTGACCTTTCCTGAAGTCTCTGAAGAACAGAGACATCCAAACTGGGATATCTGGGATTGTTTACACGTGTGCACACAGGTTCTTCACTTGAAAGCAATTCCCTGTCAGTGAGGTCACTTCAATCTCGCTGCAGAGGGAGGGGGTTGCTCTGATTGCCTTGGCTTTCCATTTATCTTGGTWAGGGAATATCAGCCCAGCAGTGTTTGCTGCAGGAAACTGCCCAAAGCTGCGCTAGCACAAAGTATTTTTTGTTCAGAGAGGTTTGGTGGCTGCAGTCCATCATSTGTGATTGCATCACTCCTCTGATACACCCCACACTCCGAGTGCTCCTTTGCCAGACCAAATAATCAGCCTTTCTTTCCAGATCCCTTCCTATCCCTGACATCCAGCTTAGGCAACAGCATGGCTCAGGTTGGTGTGTTTCCTTGCTTGAAGCTGTTATTTTTGTTACTGCCTCTTGGATTCCTTCCCATCACACTTCTATAGCTGAGAGGAAATTTGCCTCTCCAGGAATACGGGAATTTCAGCTTTTGCAATCCTTTGCTGCAATTGGACTGGAGTTAAAGGGCTCTGCTCCATGTGGGCAGAGAACTTCCAAACTTGAGCAAGGGTAAGTGCAAAGAAAGGGCTCAGTGCTGGAAGCTCGACGTCATCCAGAGAGAAAATAATTTTTGGTGTATTCAGTACAAAATGTTTCAATTTTGAACAATGACGTGAGTCTAGAAAAGTCCCAGTGAATCCATCCTCTCACCTTTTTGTCATTGACTGGAAAGGACCCCCAAGGATCCTCCAGTCCCACCCCTGCCCTGCACAGAYCCCAACAATCCCASCCTGKRCATCCCTGGCAGTGCTGCCCAAASRCTCCTRGAGCTCTGGCRGCCTCAGRGCTGTGCCCATTCCCTGGGGAGCCCGGGCAGTGCCCAGCACCCTCTGGGGGAAGAAGAACCTTTCCCTGATCTYCAGGTTCTCCYTCTGGGGWWATTGGTGCTTGGCAATCCCATRGAAYGTTGGTGGTGACRCTTTTTATCCAGATCCMCTGGGAACATCAGGAAGAGCCCTGGGAAGGTGGTGAGGAAGTGGCCAGAATGGAGCACTTTGCTCATCTTTTCAGGGTGATTCATCAACAGATCTCTTTCCTTTGCCCCTTTGTGACTATGTAGAACAGAGCAAGATAAATCTGCTGTGTCTGTGGGGTGGGGTGTGAGCTGGCCTTTGGCACTGCTGGGGCTGCACAGGGGGCTCAGAGCAGCCTTTGGGAAGCAGCCAGGGATTCTCCAGGCAGGATAAGGTGCAGAAGTGTGGCTGGCTGGAGTGGAGAGCCACTCCTGTGAAGGATGAGGACCCTCAGGGCTCATTAGGAGCTGCTGGGCTCTGAGCTGTCTGAACCTGCCCTGAGTTATGTGCTCGTTTCTTGGCTCAGGGGGGAGGTTGTGAGCCCCAGCCGTGTCCTGGGGTGCATTTTCTGTATCTGGCAAGAGCCCCACGTGCTCCAGTCTGAACCCRAGGATCCTTTCCCTACCATCCATGAGCAGATCTGCTTATCTTCCCAAGTTATCCAGCTCAGATGTTAATGGGAGGAAAAGCAGCAGGCCAGAGAGCTGATTCCTCTTGGAAACCAAATCCAAAGAGGCCGTGAGGACTTCCAAGGGTTTACAAAAAGGAGCCATACTAGGTTGCAATAGGCAGATGTTTTCCATATGTTGCTCAAGTGAAACTTAAATCCATTGAGGCAGGCATGTTCTGCGATGTGAAGTTATATATTTTGGTATGAGCCTGGGCTTCAAATTGAATTATGCACAGACATCTTATGAAAATGTGTGAGAGAGGGTTTAGCATATCTCTGTCTGTCTGCAGTTGGCTCTCTCTGGCTCCTTTCTATTCCTGGAAATGGCATCCTTAACTATTTCTGCTCAAATGCATGTTTAGYTCTCTGTTAACCAACTATTCCTTCCATGTGATGCTTATAAAATCCAAATCTCAGCAAAGGAGAATGGTAGTTTTTGTCYTTTGTTGTTYTTGTTGTTTTTTGGTCGTTTCTMTCCTCCTTTTGTCTCTTTGTTAATTGAAATCACACTTAGTTTGGCCTAGGACTCAACAGAGCATCATCCAAAACTGAAACCACATTCAGCAGCGTTCTCATGATATTCAGAATTAAAATTATAATTAATAGGAATTGGTGAGGGTTTTTTACACAGTGTTGTTATGCCTGCACTGATTTGCTCTATTTTGATCATTTATTTGGTTTCTTGGCCCAATATATAATTTTCTACAGTTTTATGCCTCCCTGCTTTTGTGCTGATGATCCTTGCAGGCCAGGCTGGAGCAACCTGGCGCAAGCTGCCGAGGGCAGGGGTGGAACGAGATGAGCTTTTGTATCTCTCCGAACCCAGATTGTTCTGTGATTGTTAAACTGGTGTCTGCAGGAGCGTGGTGGGGCTGTCCCCAGCTCTGACAGCTGCCCTGTCCCTGCTGTGTCCCCAGGGAACTCGATGCTGCTGCGGGTGCTGCCCGCGCTCTACGAGCGGCAGCCGCAGCCGATCCACGCCCGCCTGCGGGACCTGGTGGCACCCATGGCCCAGCTGGAGCCTCCCGAGCAGCTGCACCTCCTCAGGCTCCTGCACTCCGTGGCCAGGAAGAGAGAGCTGGGGGTAAACCACACCTGCAATGTCTCCCTGCCCCTCCTTCTGAGGGGTTTGTGTTTCACAGGCTCGGGGAGGGAGGAATCCCTCAGTGCAGGGCAGTGCCCTCCCATCCTGATTCCCTGTAAGTTCTCTGATTCCATYCCAAGTCCTCCACCTAGCAAAGACTCTGCTGGACAAAAAGGTTTGGGTTAAACCATTTGTCTCCGATGTTTTTGGCTCTTCCTCTGTCAGCTGAGTGTGGATTCCCATAGCTGTGTTTCTGTCATTGTACACGAACTGTATTAAACTCCATGTCAAGGACAATTAAAATGATCTAGGGACTGATGAGAACTGAGAAGCCTCAAAAAAAAAAAAAAAAGAATAGAAGAAGGGGTTGTTTTGTGCCCTGTGTCTGTGTCTGGATGTCTTTTCCACAGATGCAGCAGTTTCCCTGAATCCAAGGTGCATTAGTGTGCCTGTGTACCCTGAATTAATCCCTCAGTGGGGACTTGTACACAAGTGCATCCTGTTTGGCTCCAAGGACTACACCCTCAGCCTCCTGAAAATTGGGTTCTTACAGAAAATGACAACTTACCTACTGCACATTTATTATGCAATGAGGGTCTTGTCCCTTGTTTTCCCCTCTGTTCCAGCTCCTGACCTCATCACACTGTTTAGTTTCTGGTGGAACCCAAAAATTTCTACAAGCACTTTAATTTACTGGATCATTGAGGAAGGCTGAGTCTTATGTTGTTTTAATCAATGAAATATAGACTGGCCTGGAGCAAGGAAAATATTTGGTAAAGGTGGGGGTTTTTTGTTTTTGGGGTTTTTTTTGTTTTTTTAATTGGGCATTTCCTTACTTACTTATGCATAACTGCCATATTTTAAAGCAGAGCTTACCCTTACTCCATATGTTCAGTTGAACTTGGATTGACCTCAGCAATAACTCCATGCAAAGGTCACCAAGGGTGGAAAACTCTTCTRTTAACTCAGAGTCTGGTGGCTTATTTTTATCACTCTGGTGGTTGTATCTCCTCTGGTTATACACATTCACAACTCAMAACAGAGATCCAATTTGTTTCTGATCTTTTTAACAGGTGCTGGAAGAGTGTTTGCCATTTTTATTTGGACACCTGAGGGACCCCAACCACAGTGAGGTGATTCTAAACATCCTTCTGGAAATATCCAGCTACGAGCCTGCAGCCTTGGCCCCTTTCCTTCCCACGCTGAGGGAAATTGGGGAGAGCTGTCCCAGTTTGATTGGGCAGACAGCAAAGATCTTTGGAGCTGTTGGACATCTCGATGAGGTGAGGTGGGAAACAAAAGGACTCGATTGGGGCTGGTTGGGGTTGCTTTTAACCTTGTGTAAAGTAATACATCCACGTATTTCTTCCTTCACAAGTAACCAGGCTGCCCTGCCATGGAATCATGGAATGGTTTGGCTTGGGAGAGACCTTAAAAATKATCTTATTCCARTCCTTCCCCCTTTGGGAGTTAATTTGGGTGTGTRTTGGCTGGGCCTTGTGTGTCTGAGCAGCACAGGAAGACACCATCCTTGCTGTTCCTACCGACCTGGAGCTTTATATTCATGTAAAATTGAATTTATCTCAGAAGAATCAAAACCAGATTTGGTTTGGCTTTGTAAATCTTATTTCTGTTGTGGGGAAAGAGGAGCCAAAATCCCACTGAGGCCTGGGAGCCAAATGAAGTTTGTTGTTCTCTCCTTGTTTACKTCCATCCCCCAGCAAGTTTTACTTTTACAAGATCTGTAGGTGACCACATTTAATTCTGTATTTCGTATTTGAGACTCAGCATTTCCTAGAAGCTTTACAGTTGCTAACCAGCCAATCCTCAGCTGAGCACAGCTGGGCTCAGAACTGAAGGATTTCATTAGGATTCTGTCTTTTGGGGTGTGGAACCAGCTCTCCCCATCTGKGTGTCTCTGAGGCTCTGTTTCCTCTGAGTTTCTCCTACTTCAAAGGGAATGAATTTATTTATTTTGCCTTTTGTTGCTGTGATTGTTTTATACCAAACCAAGAATAAGGGAGGAACAAACTGGCCCCGTTGGATTCCATGTAGTGCTGGAAATTGCACACTGAAGTTTGCTAAGACATGATTCAAAGAACATTTTCCCCTCCTGTTTTTAACCTGTTGGTTTATGTGGCTWCACCAATCTACTGAGTGGAGCACACACAGCCTGCACTGGAAAAATGAATGTCCAGTCTCMCTGGAGGAGGTGCTGAGGAAGCTCTCACCATGTCCCATGTCATGAGCCTGATGTTTTAGGAAGCTGCTGACTCAGCAGCATGGGGAGGGCACGTTTGTCATTTGTTTGCTGTGTTTGTCACTGAGATCCTGGCACTCAAAAACAGGGATAAAAACAACACACAAAGGGTGGCTGAGGTGAATGTTCCACCAGGAGGTCAATGGCTCCTCTCTTGTTTTGCTCTCTAAAAAGTTAGGAAGTGTGAATAATTCTGAGTTATGGAAGATCTTAAAATGACAGAGGGGTTTGGGTTGGAAGGGGCCTTGAAGCTCATCCCATTCCCCTGCCATGGGCAGGGACACTTCCACTACCCCAGGATACTCCAAACCCTAAACTGGTCTTACAAAAAGGATCTAAGGTCTAAGCTGRTCTTACAAAAAGAATCACCTCAGCTGAGAGGAGAAGGAAACACCTCCATGGCTGATTCCTGAGCGTAGGTGAGATCATGGAAATCATAAAACCTGGACAAGACCTCCAGGACCATCGAGTCCAACCACCAACCCACGTGTGCCTCTGATGGTCTCATCTCACAGCCCCCCCTGTCAGGGCCTTCCCAAAACCCTCCCTCATCCCTTCTCTCCCCCTTCCCTGTCCTGTCACTGAGCCCTGCCATGGATATTCTGGCACTTCTCGGGCAGGAGTCAGCGTCCCCTGCCCGGCCAAGCAAAACAAGCAGGCAAGGAAACATCAATGGCAGTGCTGGAATTGTATTTGTTGATGTTTTATTTCACTGGAAGCCTTGCCTGGGGAAAAGAGGTGGCAAGGATGGAGGCTTGGCCCTCGATGGTCTGAGACTGTGGATCTGAGCAGCAAATCCGTGCTGGCTCCTAGAAAAAAACCTCTTGTGCTTCCAGGGACCCTGGGAGAGAGGAGAGCTCTGGATTTGAAAGGTTGTCCCTTGTTTACACACACCACTTCTGTTGGTGTCAGCGACACTCTTAGGGGGCAAGCTGAAATCAGAACTTATCCCTTAACCATAAAATTTGTGCAAATGAAAAACCATCTTGGGGCTCAGGGCAATCGGACACTTTATTTTTTCCCCTATGTTTTGAACCACCTGGGAGCTGGAGTTATTTCTGGAAGCCTTGTGATCTTTTTGGAGTCTCCTGAACCTGTTTTTAAGAAAAAAGCACAACACACTGCCACACCTCAGTGCCTGTGCTTTAGCTCCACACCTTCTGGCAGATGTAATGCCATAAAACGTAAGGGCTGCTTCYGAGAAAATACACAAATACATCAAACAGGCATTGCTGGAATAACAGGGGGTTATGTGCATCCAAATGGGCTTTGTGAAACATTTTGGATAAGGATTGTGGCAGGGATAACTGCTGCTTTCATGTTGAGCTATTCTGCTTTAATTTTGTTTGGTATAGCAGTTACATATTATATTACTCAGGCAAGTTTATTGTTCTTTTACCTCACTCCAGGCGAGTAGCAGCATTTCAGCATGGCTGGAGCCTCTCCAGCTGGATCAAAGTGACAGGAAAATGGTCAAAACTGCTCCTCCATTTAGTCTGCTGCACAGTTTGTTTAGAAAACAAAAATGTGTTTTAAATGTTAATTGAGCCTCTGTTTATCTCTTGGAGGAAGGATCGGCTTTCAAATAAATGAGTGACTGCGCACCAAAAAGTCAACCTCGTTCAAGCCATTGAGGAAAAACCTCCTCAGTCACATCAGCCCAGCCCAGGGTGCAGCTGGAGCTTTCCCCCATAGGGCTGGAGGGATGCAATTTGTCCAATCCACTCCCCCCATTTGTCTCTGTCGTGGCAGAGCTGCTTTTCCTTGGACTACRTTGACTTGCTCTCCAAAAAAAGTCCCGCCCGTGGTGCTCGGGCCATGCCCTGCCAAAGCCTCCCGGGTATTTTTATAGCCCAGCTGGATTTGGAATCCAGCTTTCAGCAGTTTTTGCTCTCTGGTTACGAGGTCCCAGAAGAGAGGAGGAAATGGGGCTGGGACCCTGCAGAGTGCAGAGCACGTGCATGGCACATGAGCTCCCTGCYGGCCCTCGGCAAGAAGAAAGCTGTTTGTGTTTGCCTTTGTTTGTGTTTCAGCACAGGCTGAGATCCAAACATCTCCCAGTCTCTGGATCAATCTGCTGAGGACCAAGTGGRCTTCCCTGAGTGAAAGGATTCCCCCAGTGAAGGGTCTGATGGGAGTTCCTCAGTTAATTGCTGGTTTTCCCACTGCTTTTCCCACCTGGGTGTTTTTAGGACTGTGGAAGGACAAATGTAACAGAGGAGCCCTAATCTGGAGATGTTCAGATCYAGGCTGGATGTTCCCCATTCCAGGAGATGTTGGTGTGGCTTGCAGCAACCTGTGGGAGGTGTCCCTGGCCATGGCAGGGGTGGGACTGGATGGTCTCTAAACCTTCCAAACCACTCTCTGGTTTTATAGTAGTTATAATATATAATATAGTAGTTATAGTAGCTGAGCCAGCCTCATCAGAGGTGAAAGGGCAGCTTGGTGCTGCTGGGGCCCTGATCCCTGAGCAGGGCTGATACACCAACCCAGAACGATGTAGGGCCCTCAGAGAGCCTTCAGGGATCTGGGTTTGAGGAGGAGACAAGATGTCCTGAGTTAGGCTGGCTTAGGTAACWCCAAGAGGGACAAAAGTCACTTCACTCTAACCACAAATAAACTGTGTTTGAGGCAGCTGCCTGTGCCGTGGTGTGGCAGCCACCCTTCCCCAGGGGCAGTGACTCAATCCCAGCCCACAAACCCCTGGCAGCTGCAGACAATGGACCCGTGTGTTCAGCACTGTCCTTATCTCCCCAGGAGCGAGCCAGGACGTCCCTGCTGTATCTGGTGAACCAGCTGGCCAGCATGGAGCACTCCTTTCACCACATGCTGCTGCTGGAGATCAAGAGCCTCACGGACAGCTTCTGCAGCATCCTRGGAGCGCAGAGCAGGGACATCTATCGCATGAGCAACAGCTTCTCTGCCATCGCCAAGCTGCTGGCGCGGCGCCTCGACACCACCAGCACTGCGGCAGCAGCCAGGTACTGCGGGTGTGCCAGAGCCCTGCAGGGCTCTGTGAGGCACCAAAACCCCTGTTAAACACACTGCCATGGCCGTGAGGAAAGCCATGCCCCAAGATAAGCAGAGTTAAGCAAGCTGAAAAAAGCCTGGGTTAAAAATAAACCGGTGAAGTCAAGGCCTCGCAATTATCGTTGGGTTCATTCTAGAAAATGCCCACTGAGGGTGGTGAGAACAATGGCTGGCGTGGCTCCCTCATGAAGATTTGTCCAAAATGAGCCTGAAAAAAAAATTTCTGAGGCATCCACAGTGAGATGTTGTTCTCACTCAGCTGCTCCTGACTGTGCATGCTAAGGTTAAAGCGTTGTGATGTTCATCACTGTCAGSATAGGAATGTTATTTAAATACAGGGTGGCAGTCACTTCTAATTAGTGAGAGACTCATAATTAGAGCTGGGTACGGTGCAGTAGGTCAGGGGGGCACAGAGGAGTAGTGATCCTTTGAAAAAAATGGAACACAGATGTCAGAAAACTCCTAATGGTGAAGGCCAGCCCTGGAGCCAGACTGGGGTGGTGGAGCCAAAACACTGAGCTCAGTGGAGAAACAAATAATTGGTGTCCTGGAGAGAGGTAAAAATGAAAAAAGAGAGGAACCCAGACAGAGCCCCTCATCTGACTAGGAGGCTGTGAGAAATGGCCCAGCTTCACCTGGAGGCAGAACCTCAGCACAAACCAGCCCCTGGCATTCACAACCCATCGTGGTCCCTCCATTCATGATTGAAAAGTTACTGTATTTGTTAAAATACTGTGATAGTCCTATTCCTGGTTTTATGCTGTGCTTAACATTTCTCTCTAGAGATGCCAAAACCCAAGGTTTTTTAGCAAAAAACCCCGGTTTTTATCAAAATCTGGCTGTTTCTCACTCAAATTCTCTTTGTTAAGGACTGGCTGAAGAGTGTGGCTGTGTCAGTGTGGTTACAGATGATTTTCTCTCTCTGCTCCTTGATTTTATTTATTTCTTTATTTATTTTAAATTTCATTCCCTCCCCAACCCTCTGTGCCCTCGTTATCTCAACATGGCTGTGAGAGATCACAGCAAAATGCTGGTTTTTTTCAGTTTTTAGCTATTTGGTTTTACATTTCAGGCCTGTCTCAAGCAGAGTATCAGCTAAATCAGACAAGGCTGAATGAAAATTCTCTGCTGATTTAAGCAGAGTTGATTTGGACTCTTGGGAAGTGGGACCAGTCCTGGTGTGAGGGTGGAARTGCCCTCCCAGCTCTGGAGCTGCTGCAGTCACTGAGCTAAAGAGCAGCAATCCAGWGTGTTTGGGAGAGGAAACCAGGATTTGAAACTGTGTGCCTGGATTCTRACCATCCCTTCCCAAACTCCTGTGTTTACATAAGGAGAAGCTGATTCCTTCAGAGCCATGGCTGGCCCGGCGTTGTTTGACACAGGGAATTTCACATGCAGGGACTGGGGAGCATAATTAAAACCAGGCCATGCTCTGCTGCTCCTTACTGTCCCAAAATTGCAAGTTATTCAGTCCCAGAGGGGCTTTTAAAGAACATATATATGGGGTTTTAATGGACTTACCCAAGCTAGAGGGGCAGTGCAGTCAATTAAAGGGMAAGAAAGCTTCAAAGTCTCAGTTCTGGGCTGAGCACAAGAGGCTGCACCAATGCTGCTCCTCCCAGTGTTGTTGCTGCTTGGAATTGTTGTACACTGGGAGAGGATTTAGGTTAAACCTGAGGGAGTTCTTTACTCACAGGGAGGGCAGGCCCTGGCACAGGGTGCCCAGAGCAGCTGGGGCTGCCCCTGGATCCCTGGCAGTGCCCAAGGCCAGGYTGGAATTGGGGTTTGGAGCAGCCTGGGATAGAGGAAGGTGTCCCTGCCCATGGCAGGGGTGGAATGGGATGGGCTTTGAGGTCCCTTCCAACCCAAACCAGTCTGGGATTCTGCTGACAATTCCATGAGCTTTTTTCCACCACTTGCCTTCTTCAAACTTTCTTGTCCATCCAATTTCAGGAGATGATTTTTCTCTCCCTTAACAAACCACAAGCACCTGATCCACCCCCGTGGCTTCCATGTGCACAGAGGTGAAGCCCTGGCCTCAATCCCAGGTTTATTTTCATTAATCWCCCTTTGGGATGCTCCTTTTCCCACCATGGGCACCTCACTGGGGCACTGCTGGTCTGGAGAAATGTCCTTTATGCTACTGCACCACCTGGACATGGAGGTGCCTGTGTCCAGAGGATTTAAAAGCATGAAGCCCTCAGCAGCCTGGCACTGATTTTGGCATTCTGGTTCCTTGTGCATCCTCCTCCTCTGCCAACAGCTTTGGTGGGAACTGATCCTGCTCCAGCAACCTCAGCAAGGCACCAGTGCCTCTTGCCAAGAGTGCAGACAATGCTGGGTTTGAGAGGAGCTGCAGGGGCTGCCAGCCATCGCAGAGGGGTGGGATGGAGCCCTCACTGAGGGTTTCATGGGCGTTTTTTGTGCTTTTGGCTCCCCAAGGAACTGATGTGAGCACAAGGCTGGAGCACAGGAGAGCTCCTGGGCTTCCTCTGCTTCCCACCTGGAAATCCTGGCACCAGCAGGGGCTAAAAGGAGATGGGGGCTTGAGGAGCCCACCCTCCACAGCCTAGGAGTGACTTTTTTCTGCTCTACACATGGAAAATAGGATTCATCCACGTTTCTTTTCCAACCATCATGATTTTATGATTCTTTAGGAGAAGTATTTCCTTGCATTCCCTTCCCAGAGCCACGGGAGCTCAGCAGCAGAGTGCTGGACAAAGAGGTGCTGTTTGAAACACCATTTTGAATTCCAAACACCACCCAGGCTCCCTGGCTGGGGTCTGTCACTCCCAGAGCCCATCAGTCCATCAATCCCCTGTCTGTGCCCTGAGGCTTTGCCCCTATTTACACAGGGAACTGAAGTTTTCCTGACAGCTCAGCCCCCACAATGGGASCAGTGTTGGGAGCTGTGCTGGAGYGACTGCCTTCCAATAAATTAAATCTTGTCCTACATCCCCAGGAAGATTTGTTAGGAAAGGTCACATCAAGGGTCTTTATTACAGAAGAATATTTTTCAAGTGCTCCTCAGTGTTAATATATTATGAGRTCTTGCTTAAATTAAAAACAAAGCAAGACAAAACTTGCCAGCTCCCCTGAGAAATATCCTGAGCTGCCTTTATCAAAACAAGTGAAAAAGTGCATTTTGTGATGCCTCATTTCTGGTTGTTTTTTTTTTTAAACCTGCCTTTTTACAATTGGTAATTTGCAGTTTGGGGAGTTTTTAATGGGCTTCCCCACTGTGAGTGTGGCTTGTGAGACTCTGCTGCTTTTGGAGGGCTGTGTTAAACCCCTCACTTGTGGTTTTATATATCCATGTTTTACAGATTTAGCTATTCAGATGTTTGCTCATCAGGGGAAAAAAAAGATCTAACAAAGAAATAGTCAGAAGCATAAGCAACTTGTTTTAGGGTTGTGGGTAGAGTTTAAAAAGTAAATACTGTCCAATCCCCCTTGATTCTCCAGATTCCTGTTTGTTTTGTGCTGCCTCTGTGGGTTTTTGTGGCAGTTCCTCCCTGATGCAGGAGTGAGATGGGAATGTGCACCTCATCCCAGGGACAGGGACAGGGGAAGGAGCAATGATGCTCCCTGGGAAATCCAGTCCTGCTGCTGCTGCAGCATCTCCAGGGCAGAGCAAAGACACTCAAAATTCAGATTTCCAGCACATGGCCAKGTGTTCAGAGGAGCTGAGTCTCTCTGCAGGCTCTGGGTGAAGAAGGAACCCAGAAAAAGCCATTTTCAAAGCTGTTTGAGGGAACCCAGCACAGTTTTACCAACAGTGTCTTTTCCAGCAGATTTCTTTTTGTCCTGTAAGATCAACGGCTTCCCTTTTTTGTTGTTTTTGTTTGTTTGTTTGTTTGTTTGTTTGTTTTAAGTAATCTTTAAATTTTGCATTAGAATGTTTCACACTGTGGCTGCCCCTGGATCCCTGGCAGTGCCCAAGGCCAGGTTGGACATTGGGGATTGGAGCCCCTGGGACAGTGGAAGTGTCCCTGCCATGGCAGGGATGGAATGGATGGACTTTAAGGTCCCTTCCAGCCCAAACCATTCCATGATTCTCTGATTCTGTGATTTTAAGACAAACATAACAAATCCAAACCAAAAGCACTCGCCCTGCAGTCCTACAAGTTCATGTTAACTCTTCATTTTCTCTGTGCTGAGCTGGAGTCCCTTTGCTCAGAACCTTCCCCGAGTTTTAAAAGGTGTTTTTCTCTCTCAGAGTGCAATCACTCAGAAAGAACTGCATGTACTTTGGTCAAAGCTTTAAAACCACAGAATTCTATAAAGTCTGCAAATAGCTTGACTTTTGCCTTGTGAGAATAATGCAATAAGTCAGTGTTGAGGAATTTTCAGAGAATGGTTTGAGTTCAGATGAAAAAATTTGACTGTGAGGGGCAGAGCTGTGATTTGCTGGCACTTGGCACTTTCTAATCCAGGGCTGTCAGAGATATCCAATGCTTCTGATCCATCAGAGATCCTGATCTAGATGTTCCTGAAAAYAATCTCAGGGAATCTCTGTTCAAASATAATTATTTTCCCAGATCCAAACCACAAGTCCCAGGCAGAGACRCAGCACCAGCACAATGAGCACAGTGTGCCAGGGTTAAAGCTCTGCTTTCTGCTTCCTCAGGATGGAACACRACCCTGAGGCAGAGTGTCCTGTACCACTGGATGATTTAAAATCTGTCGTGGATGGCAGTGAGGAGGATGAAAAGCTGCAAGTGAAAATCCAGGCTTTTGAAGAGAAAATAAACRTGGACAACAGCACCCCTGGCTCAGTGAGGAGATACAGCCTGGGCCAGGTTTCTAAAGAAGAAAGGAAGGATATGAGGTTTAACAGGTATGGCTCTGGAAAATGTGTGGGGGGTTCAGGGAGATCAGTTTTGTCATAAAGCTKTATCCAAACATGGAGGCTTTGGTCTGCTCATGCAATACCCACAGGCAGCATAAACCGAATTTTAACCAATTTTCGCATCCATGAACTTAAGGGCTGGATGAAATCTTTGAAAATCTCAGAATCCCAGCATGGTTTGGGYTGGRAGGGAGATGAAATCCCATCCAYCWCACCCCTGCCATGGGCAGGGRCACCTCCCACTGTCCCAGGGGCTCCAAGCCCCAGTGTCCAACCTGGGCACTTCCAGGGATCCAGGGGCAGCCACAGCTGCTCTGGGGAACCCATTTAATCTTCTCTGAGCCCTAAAGCAGCAAAAAGGACAGGAAAATAACTGCATTGAGATATCACAGAAAGGAAGGACCTGAGAGCTTCATCACTAACAATATTCATCAATGACAGTGACCCACAGGCTGTCCTTGCCCCACAGCTCCAGCAGAGCTCTGCTCCTCCTGCCCCAGGATTTGTCCTTTCAGCCCCTTGTGTTCTCTTTGGTCCCCTCCATCCCCTGGATGCAGGGCAGGGGGAGCTGGAGGCCGGGCCCTGGCTCAGGGAATGCTGCTGGGTTCCTGTCAGGTTTTTATGAAGTGATTGGTAAAGCAGCCCCGGGGTTATCAGATCCCTGCAGAGGGGCTGCCTCCCTCCCCCCGTGGCAGATGTTGGGATATGTGGACATCGTTTGGATATTGTTTCATTGCATTTGCTTATTAAAGCTGTGGCTTGAGCTGGGCTTTTAAAGTGCAGCTTTCCTGAAGGTTCTTCTGGCTCRGTGAGCCCCACACTGGGCTCTCTGAGGCAGCTGCACAAGGCACGTTTTAGGGGGATTTTTATGTCTTGCCTCTATTCCAAACCTTTTTCTTCCCCCTTTTTTTTCCTTCCCCCTTTTCCTCCCTTTCCCCCTGCAGGTCCAAGAGCCTGGCCCTGCACGCTCTCAGGATGAAGGGGCTGAGCTCTGAGGAAGGGCCAGATGAGGAGATCCCTGCTGGCATCTCCCTCTCTGAGATCTACCTCAGCCAGGAGCACCACAAAGAGCCTTTTGGGCTCCAGCCCGAAGGAGAGCCCGTGGGGAGCTCCCTGATCCCACAGCCAGGTGCTGATTGCCCCCAAACCTCCAACCTGCCAGCCCTGAGCCAGGAAAAGGCCGTGGAGGGGAGGGCAGAGGCAGCCCCTGAGGAACACCAGGACAAGCTGTACCTGCACCTGAAGGAAAACCTGGGCAAAATMAAAGAATACGTGCTGGAGATGGGGAGGAGGATCCCCATCCCTGAGCAGTGTGTGATCGAAGGTAAGGGACCTGTAAGAACTTTGACTCCAAACTCCCCTCAGGGCTCAGGCAAAGGGCAGCAAATCCCTCCAGCACAGGCAGGGAGGAGCAGCAGCTTTAGGAAACAACCTSTTTCCCAAGTGGAATCTTCTGAAACCTTCCAGGATTCATTTCCTTCAGGCACACAGCACATCCCCTGCCTCTCCCAGACTTCCATGAAGGCTCAAGGGAAGATTTCCTTTGGGATGTCATGGGGGATGAGCCCTGAGGGGTGGCAGAGCCTCTGGGCACAGGGGCAGGGCAGGAAGGGGACATTCCCAGCCCCAGGCTGGAGCTGTGGAGCTGGGTTGGATTCAGGGATGGATGGGCCCCGTGCTGATCCACGAGGCTCCTGCTGGGCTGGTTTGGGGCAGATCTGGGGCTCCTTCCTCAATATCAAGTTATTAAATCAGCTGGATTGAGGCAGTGCAGGACCCTCAGGGCAGCACATCCCAACCCCAAAACTCCCCAAGGGCACAGCAGGGTGAGATCCCTGGTGGGCTGGATCCCATCCCAGTGTTTGCTGCTTTCATCCCTGGTGGGTCTGAGAGCTGCTGCTCTTTGAAGTGAATGGGTTGGGTTGGGTTGGGTTGGGCTGGGCTGGGCTGGGCTGGGAGCCTCCTGCTCACTCCCTTTGAGGTGAATTTGGGTGCATCCAATCCCCCATGAGCTGTTCACAGCCCAACCCTTCCATGGGCCACCAAGATCCCAAAGAGCAGCTGCCTCAGTAGATTAAAGATAATTTAATTAAACAAATTCAATTTTCAGTCACTTCAAACATCACCACCTAATGCAGCATCCCTTCAGCTCCAACAAGCATCAACTGAAGTGGATAAATTATTTATTTCTTTCCTTTCTCAGTGGTCAAGAAGTGGAAAAGCAGTTTCCACTCATAAAAGGGATATTTATCTCTCTCTATATATATTTTAAAAGCTTATGCTTCTGAAGAATTTCCTAAATACCTTAAATTCCAGGTTTAGCAGTTGCAATAGTTGTTTGGTAGAATTAAGGATAAAACTTGTGTTCCATAAAATTCCAGTGAAAACATGAGAGTGAACAAGGTGGCTTTTGAAGTGCTGAGTGCTCTGACCCCACATTAATGAAATCCCATCTATTGAATATTTTTTAATGTATTGCTCACTTTCCTCTCTGCAATACCTCTTATGATCCATCCCAGGCACGTGACTATTTCTGAATTCATTCAAACCATTGTAATTTCCTGAAAATCCTCAACYAGCATTCCTGGGGAAATTCCTTGAGCAGGGACACATGTGCAGAGCAGAGATTTATGGGACTCCTTCTAAATCTGTTGAAGAAAGGCAGCCCAGCTCATTCCTCAGGGGACAGCTCTGTTAATATTCCAGATATTGCATAAACCTCTCCAAAAAACCTGCAGTTATTGCACTTCAGAGATCCCCAAACTCTAACAGGGCCCACTCAAAGGCGTGTTTTACATTTCACCAACGTGTTTAGCAGAAAAAAAACAGATTAGAGAACATTAATAAACATAGCTGGCTGGTTTTMTGTTGGCTGTGTGGGAGTCTTGAACTGGAAATTTAATGTGTGAGATGTGGAAGATATGMAAAGGATAAGAACTCCAGAGCAGCCCCTCACAACACAGAGCGTTGGAAAGGAAATAGTGGCAAAATGTGTTGTAAGAGGGCACATTTCCCAACCTTTCCTTTCCTTGCTCAGGCCTTTCCTGGGATTTCAAGTGGCAGCTCTGGGGGGTCAGCAGGCTGTTGAATTATGGCACTTGGTGAATTAGGAAATGTTGGCACTTAGAAGAATTTCCAGGGGTGATGGGCCAAACTCTGCTCTCTAAACCAGAATTCCTGCTTGCATTTCTGCTGCTGGTGGTGTCTGAGCTGGGCAGCCTGGCTGGGAATGGGAATTCCTCATTGCCTCACCCCAGACTGGGGGCTCCTCCAAAAGGGGATGTGCTGGGGAGGACAGAACCTTGGGAATATCCCAGTTTTCCTGTGGGACCCCTCAGACCTGGGCACTGATGGCACAGGTGTSCTCACCCAGGTGATGCTGTAAGGGCCCTYCCAACCCAGCCCATTCTGGSATTGCCTGCATTAATTAGAGCCTCAGTTTGAAGGATAAAGGGTAAGAGTGGCTGCAGGAGTGTGAGGAAAATCAGAGACCTCCATGTGGAGCYAAATGGACCTGGAAAAGACATTTGCAATATCACCAGTGACTGGGAGGATTAACTGAGTGCCTGCCCTGCTCCAGGTGCTGGAGAACACGCAGTGGAGTTGTCAGAGGCAAGTTCAAAACACACAAAATAGGCACCTCTGCTCTGCTAAATTGTCTGTGATTTGCAAATTGGCTTTTTTGCTCTGGAGTCAGATGTTTGCTGTGTGGGTCTTACCCCTCACGGAGCATTTTTGCTTTACAGGCTGTGATTTGCAGGCTCCTTGTTGACTTCTAAGCTCATTCAATTTATATTCCATGTCCAAATGGATGCAATATTAACTGGAGTGTCAGATTTTACAGCTGGGAAGGGCTGCAGGTTAAGAAGTGTCAGGGTGGATCCATGAACTGTCTGTGACATTTTGAAGATGCCTCATACAGACCTTGAAAAATTGCCATGTCAGCCCTGTTGYTGAATATTTACTATTTTTGGCTGGCTGTGCCTTGGGCAGGGGAGAGCTGTGAATTGGGTGATGATCCTGCAGCAGGAGCAGTGTTAGYACTGGGCTGTTGGCCAGGAGGTTTTATCCTAAAGGAAAAGGGCTGAGCTGGGGGTGTTTCACAGAGCAGACGAGCTGCAGCACCAGACCCATGTGCAGAAGGGAATTGTTCTGGAATAACACTGCAGTCAGAGAGGGGCTTTGARCTGGGGCAGAAAGGAGGAACCCAAACCCACAAAAATCCATTTCTTGGTTCAGTTCCTGCTTAGTTTGAAGCCTTGTGCCCTGACCTACATCTCTGACAGGAKCCTGCCCAGCTGCTGGATTTGGTGAGAACAAGGACAGGCCCTTGTYTCCTGCTGTAGCTCTGCTCCATTTTTAGGTAATTTGGATTAAAAAGCCACCATTAATGCCCAGAACTCAGAGCTTTGAGTGAGCTGCTGGAGAGAAAGCATTTGATAATATCTGTGTRTCCAGGATGCTGAAGGATTTGCCATCTCCAGCCTCCTTTGGAAAGGACAGAGCCCTGAGAGACCACRGAATCATTTCCCCCTTGCTCACCCAGGCCACATCCAGTGACATCCAATGAAAAATATCAGAAGCATTTTGCAGCAGTCACTCCTGGGTGCCAGGCAGGAGGAAATCCCTGCAGAGAGCATTCCCTGGGACTCCTGGCAGAGCAGGGGGAGCAGGTTGCAGCGTGCTGGCCCCCAGTGTGCTGCTTGTTCTGTTTTATGTGGAGCTGAGGGCTAATGGGGACCAGATGACGGCGTGGATGGAAAAGCTGAGTGCTCCCCTGCAGTGCTCACCCCTGCTCCGGCCTGATAAATTCCAGCATTCCATCAGCCAGGCCCTGATTGGGAACAGATGGGTCCTGCAGTGCCATCAGAGCTGGGGAGGCTCAGGACAGCGTTCCCAGGGAGCTGCACTGCTCTGCTGGGTCACAGCAAACAGGAGCTGCTGCCTTCCCATCCAGCGGGGCTGCCACTCCCAGAGCTGAGGGAGGCATGGGCATGGCAGTGCCACCCCCAGGATGGCTCCTGGTGACCCAGGCTGTGGGCATGGCAGTGCCACCCCCAGGATGGCTCCTGTGATCCAGGCTGTGGGGAAAGGGAGTGTCACCAACCAGGATGGCTCCTGTGATCCAGGCTGTGGGGATGGCAGTGCCACCCCCAGGATGGCTCCTGGTGATCCCAGGCTGTGGGGGTGGAATGTCCACCCCCATCAGAGCCCTGCCTTCTCCATTAGTGTTGGTGTAACCCACTGCAGGTGAAACCCTGGGACTGAGCTATGCCCTGCACACAAAGTCAGTAKTGTTAAAAACAAYAGAAGGCAGCATTTCTTGAYGCTATTTATTTATTGTTTGTTTGTTTGTATAGTTTTTGTAACCCAAACTGGAGAGGTCAGGCAAAGGCAACTGAGGAAGCTGGAAAARCTTAGACCCAAAATTTAAAAAGTTGCATCCATTTCTTATTGGTTCCATGTTTATGTGTGGGTTTGATTCTATTTAGGAAATTTATGAGCATACTTTTACTCCTATTAACAGATTTCATTTACCAGTAAAGGATTACCAACGTAAATCACATAACACATTAATTGTTCCCAGAGCCAGTGACTCTGCACCCTCCCCATTCAGCCCAGCATGTGAAGCTGGAATAGGTAACAATTAACAGCTCTGCTGACATTCTTCTGCTTGTGTTYTGTTCCTTTTCCCCAGGCACAACCACTCAGTTGTGAACTTTAAAGTTGCAACACGCATTCCCYTGTTTCCTGCAGGAGGAACGAGTTGGTGCTCGTTCCCTGGCTGGGAGGCAGAGACTGGCCAAGAACTGGGCTGAGAAATGTTCCTTGGCTGCAGGAACATTTCCCTGGGACATTGATCAGTCTTCTGGGGCGTTTGGTGACTCTGTGGGGTGGGTTTGTGTCTTGTGGTGCTCCTCACATGTTCTCATGTTTTCACATCCTTTTCTTTTGGTACTCRGACTCTCCTGCCAAGCCAGGCCAGGCTGAGGAAGGAGGAWTGAAAAGACAGGAGAAAATGGTCTTAAAACTGCCAGAGGGCAGGGTCAGATGGAGGAYTGGGRAGGRATTCCTGGCTSTGAGGGTGGGGAGCCCTGGCACAGGGTGCCCAGAGCAGCTGGGGCTGCCCCTGGATCCCTGGCAGTGCCCAAGGCCAGGTTGGACAGGGCTTGGATCAGCCTGGGATAATGGAAGGTGTCCCTGCCATGGCAGGGGGTGGAATGAGATGATATTTAAGGTCCTTTCCAAGCCAAGGCAGTCCATGGTTCTGTGATTCTGCTGACATTGGAATAACTGATATTCCCTGCTCTAGCTCATCACACGCTGCTGAGAGACGCACGCAGCAAACGTGGGCTGCTCATCAGGCAGAGCCAAACCCAGCACATCAAASAGAGCAGATCAGCCCTGAGGAATGGCTCAGCTCATTCCAGAGCCTGGGACATTGTCTGGGAAGGAGCTTTCTGCAGTGGGCAGTGACAAATGAGGGCTGCAGTTTTCCAGGAACTTTGCGCTCAGCCAGAGARGGCTGGAGCTGATTTTGGCACGTGTGCTCAGCCTCCCTGTGCTCCTCAGTGTCACCAGCAAAACCTTGCTCAGCACTTCCCCAGGAGCTCCTGTGCCTCCACAGATCTTCTGTCATTGTTTTAGCCTGCAGCACTCAGGAATGTCCATCCCAGCCCATCCAACACCATCCTACCTTGGTGCCTTCTCTCTGCTGCTCACCGGGGGCTGCAGCCCTGCCCCTTCTGCTCCCAGGCTTCTTGTCAATCCTTGTGTTTGTAACTGGAAGAGGAATGGCTGTGCTCCAGGGAAGGGGAAGCACACACTGCCTGCTCCTCTTCACCGTGGTTCAGGGTCATTTTTAGCTAAGAGTCATTTCCCATCTTGAAACATCAACTTTTCACACACATGGCCCGAGGCCAAGCCTCCATTTCTGCTTGAGTGCATCCAGTGAAGGTTTTTTTAGCATCTGTGAGGGGTCTGCAGTTTGGAAAAGCATCTGTCAACAGTCTCCYTGGAAATGTCACTGTGTGCTTTCATGTGCCCCAGGATTCAGGATGCCTCTAATTAACCCCTTTGGCTTCCTCTCTTATGGTGAACACGAGCACTGGCAGGTTTGGGTCAGAACTCAAGGTGGGTGATTTTGGATAGGTTTGGGTGRTTAAACTCAAGTTTTCCCCACAGCCAGCAATCCAAGTGTGTGGATTTTATGCCACTAATCCCAGAGAAGTGGATTCCTGCCCCGTTTTTCCCTGCTGGGGTGTGTTGCTCATGGCCCAGCCATGCAGGGATGTGACTCAGCCTCCTGCTGTCCTGGTGAGTCACTGTGGGGAAAAGGGGGAAGGAATCAAATGCACAAAGAAAATGTCCTGACTGGAAAAATGAGCTGTGACTTTTGAGAAAACGTGACTAAGAGAAGATGGTTTCTGGATGTCCTGACAAGGAGAGGCTGAGAGCAGAGGCAGCCTGTGAGTCCTGCAACAGAGGGGCTTGAAATGCTTGGGTTTAACATCTTCCATCTAAGCAAGGAGTGAATGCATAGCAGGGAAATGTAATAAATTCAGTATTTCATGTAAAGGTGGGACACGTGAGGGATGAGTTTACCAGAGGTACAAAAGAATGAGTTGCCAGAACAAAGTGTCAGTGGTCAGATTGTCACTGAAAATGCAGAACATCTGACAGTGGGATGGTGGAATGTGCCAGAAATGCTGCAGAGAGCCCAGATGGCTGAGGCTGGGAGCAAACCCTCCAGAAGCTGGCAAGGGGAAACCATTTTATCATCCTTTGTCAAAGCTGTTTGTGTTTGCTGAGGAAATGGCTTCACAGGGATGGGATTTGGGGCAGGAATTGTTCCCTGGCAGGGTGGGCAGRCCCTGGCACAGGGTGCCCAGAGCAGCTGTGGCTGCCCCTGGATCCCTGGCAGTGCCCAAGGCCAGCTTGGATGGGGTTTGGAGCCCCTGGGACAGTGGGAGGTGTCCCTGCCATGGCAGGGGTGGCCCTGGATGGGCTTCAAGGTCTTTCCRACCCCAACCATTCCATGATGTGACATATTTAGCAAAAGCAGAATTGTGCATCTCAAGGGCTCCATTTCCAGTTCAAACCATCACCTCAGCAGGGATCCCACAGCCCCACGTGGCTGGGGCCTGACAGGGCAGGGGTTTTCCAGGAAACTGTTAAAATAAGTTCTGGTGGATGTGATGCTTTGATATCCCAAACACRTGAGAAGGCACAAAGGCCATGAGCAGCCTGGCTGGGCTGTGCTGCCCCTCCTGYACTGGGCAGTGAAGGGTCACTGGGCAGGATTTCAAACACTCAATACTGAATTCTCTCCTTCTTTAACGGCACAGACACATCAGTGCCCTGCTGGCTGCAGGAGTGTCCCAAATCCTCAGTGCAATGTTTCCCCACGTGGCTCTGCCACCCCAGCACTGAGTTTTCTCTCTGGTTTGTAGCTGATTTTAATRTCCCACGTGTTTCCTTGCAGACACTGTCCAGAGCTGTGTGGCAAAGCTGTTCTTCAGCTGTCCCCTGAAGGGCCACTACTGCCTGTACAGCAAATCCAGCTTCACCCTGGTGAGCCAGCAGCCTCCACTCTGGATCCACATCATGTTCCTGTTCCAGCAGGTGAGGGCCCACAGCCCAGGGCCACCTCTGGCACTGGGAATGCTTCATGGTTAAACTCATTAAACACACCTCTAACTCACCCTCATTTGTGACCCTTGGGATCCCTCAGAAACTCCTTTGATTGGGCTGAAGTTATTTTGTGCTTTATAAGTTTTTATATTTATATTATAAGTTTTTGTATTTTATATTTGGGATTAAAAATACCCCAAATTCAACCTGGCTGGGGAGATTAAAGGTCTGGGGATAAAAAAGTGGGACCAAACCATCTTGTTCTTATTGAGGCAGAACTTCCAGTGAGTTCAGGTGCCTTGGGAGCAGCCAGGAGCTGGCAGTGGATTTTAGGGCAGCAGCACCAAGCCCAAGGCTGCAGGAGGAGGTTGGAGGGGCAGAACCCACTGGGGTTTTTCCTGAGGAGGTTTGGACTGAGCAGAATTTGTAAATCTGCTCAGTGCTGCTCTGCTGTCGRGGTTCTCATTCTTCTTCTTGTSCCACCAAGGTCAGGATGATTTACAGCTCTGAATTCTGAGGTTCCAACACTCCACCACCCCCCAGGTGATTTCCCTGTGTTCAATATTGTTTCCAAGCACAGCCCAGTATTTGGACACGTGTGGAATTTCCTAACAGCTTACAAAGAGTGTGAAACCAAGACTGAACCCCACATTCACACTTGGAGGTGAAACAGGTGGGGTTTGGGTTAAAATTCAATGTTCAGTCTCTTCACACACACACAGAGCCTCTCACTGCAGTTCATCCCATCCCAGGGCAGCCTTGGGAACAGCCAGGATTTACCCAAAATGTGACCCACTGAGGGATGCTGTGCATGGAACAGCCTGGATTGCTCTGCCCTCCGTGTTTTCCTGGAAATAAATGCTTTTCAAGAACACTGGTCAATTAATTTAAAGACTATTAAAGGAGACTCTTGGACAGAAGTTGGGAAATTCTTTGTGCAGGASAGCAGGATTAGGCTGGATGAGTGTGCTCAGAAAGAGGAGACAGAAAGTCCATCCAGGAATGCCACGTTTGAAGGACGTTGCCCATATTGTGAAATCAAATAGTTATAGTATGGAAAATCAGATTTGTTTGTGCACTCTTATCTTGGCTCCTGTGTGTGAATGCATTCTTTAATTGAAAGATCACAGAGGAGGTACRGGAGAGGCACAAATGTTCCCTCAGCCACAGTGTTCCTGTGCCACTGACCCTGCCAGCAGTTCAGGAACAAAGGACTTGGTGCTGCTGAAATRCCAGGACCATTCATGGTGGTGGAAGGTTGTGATGCCTTGGGAGGGCTGGGCTGGAACAGAGCCTGGACAGAGCCAGAGAATAAAGGAGAGATTGATTGAAAGGCCTTTAGGGCACACCTTGGGCAGGACAAGAGCCTGGCCAGGGCTGCACCCAAGGGCACAAAATGGGCACAAAATGGTCACAACATGGACCCCAAGTCACGAGGTCTCCCACTTTTCTAAGTTTGGGTCCATTTGCACATTGGGGTTTCATTGTCCCATTGCAGCCCCAGGCTGGGAGGTCTCACCCTTCTTGTTCCTCCCTTCAGCCCAGCCTGGTTTGTGCTTTGGGGCTGAAAGTTGTCCTTGGTGTGCAGCAGGGACAGGATTTGTTTTGTGTCCCTGCTGTGTGCAGAGCTGAGTGAGCCTGAGTGTGAGCTCAGAGCTGCACCCCTGGGCACCACAGAGCCTGAAACACAGGGAAGATCAAACTCCAGGCATCAGTTGGATCCTCACTGTCCTTAGGCTCAGGGAGCTCTGGGGGTGACAGTCCCCACCCCAACAAGGTGTCATCCTGTCCTGGGAGTGTTCAGGTGCTGAAARCCCCTGTGCTCTGTGTTGAGAGAGGAGTTTTCCCTCCTGCATTTCACCCCACTCTGCCCAGTGCACTCCAAACTCTGCTCTTGCTGCTCAAGGACTGGGACCTGCAGGAGCTCCAGACACACACACACAGCCCTGCAGGGCTGGGACATTCTCCTCCCTCTGGCTGGAAATGCCAGGTTTTTCCAGGGGGCTGCACCTCACCCAGGGCTCTGTGTGGTTCACAGAGGCCAGTGCTGCTGTCGTGTAGAGCTCACTGAAGGGCAATCCTTGGTGAGCCAGAGACCTCAAGAGACCTGGGATGTGCAATGAGCTTCAAACACCCCAAAGGAAATGAGACATTTGATGTTGTGTGCAATTGTGAGCCTATTGATGCAGCAGAACTCCCCAGGGAGAGCTGCAGTAACCCCTGGGTGTTCTCAGGGCTGCCCCACTGAGGACAAGAGGCTCTTTGGTTATAACTGAGTGAAAAAAATGCCTGAAATAATGTTTGATGTTCTCTTCAGAGCCTGTTTGCAGAACCTTTGTCCACACAAAGCAGCTCTGTGCAAGTCCTCAAGGCCCTGTGGGAGAAGACCCAGCTCAAGGGGATGCACAGCTTTGAGACTGCCATGATCCAGTCCACATTCCCTCTCCAGAAGGTAAGGGCTTCCTTTCCTCACACACAGAGAGCAGAAGGACTCAGCCCTGCATTCTGGAACCTCTGCAGTCACCCCAGAGAGCCCTCAGGGCTGTTCTGTGCTTTGAGAGGTCCCCAGGCTCCTTCCCCAGCCCTGCACATGAACTGATCCATGCCATGAACACCAGGGATGCTGCACGTGGGGCTTTTCCTGCTCAGCCTCCAGCTCCAGACTCAGCTGAGCTGCTGGGGGGTTTTGGGCAGCCCTGGGAAGTTCAGCCAGTTGAACACAGCCCTGGGTTTTATAGAATTGTTTGTCTGCACATGTGCCATTAGTTACCCCCATCAGCTGAAGGGATTACAGCCCAAAGCCCTGTTCTGGCTCCAGGATTTCAGTGAGTGCTCTTTCCAAGCCATTAATCAGCTGCYTGGAAAAGGCCACTGTAGGATTGGAAAACAATTATCTGTTTATTCCTGAGCATCTCCATCCAGCTCAGTTGGATGAAATGAGTTGTCAAACATGATTTTAAAACACTCTCTCTCAGAATATTTTGGGCATGAAGATGTCTGGTGGAATAAGATTAAATTGCCAAGATTTGGCAGATTTAAAGGCAGAGTTTTGTTAGGAACACCTTCAGAACTCCCAGGATAATGTGGTGAAGTGGGAGCTCCTGCTGGGGCTCAGAGGAGTGGGGGACCCCCACATCTGAGAGCAGCTTTGGGGCCAGTGTTACCCACACACAGAGGAGCTGTGCTGAGCATTTGAGCTGCTGCTGAATGCAGGCCTGGCTCATCCAGAGGCTTCAGAGGCTGAACCTGAGCCCCTGCCAAGCTCCACTTGTGCAAAGGCAGAGCTGGTGCACAGGGAAGGGTTTGGGGCAGAGCTGGGTGGGGACACCAGGCACACCCAGCACCCACTGATGGGCTCAGGGCTGGCACCAGGCACACACAGAGCATGCACTGCTGGGCTCAGGGCTTGCAGGGCTCAGGTGCAGGGGCCCAGCCTGGTTTGGGAGCTCTCATCCCTCCAGGAGTGTACCTGGGGGTTCCCAGAGCAGCAGAGCTGGGGAGGGAGATCCTGATCTCTGCTGGCCCAGGGAATGCAGGAGGGATTGGGCTGGGGAGCCCTGGGAGCTGAGGACAGAGCTGGGACACGTCTGACCTGCCCTGAGACTGCAGGCTCCTCTCCTGGACTCTGCTCTTTGCTGCTGGATTCACTTTCTGCTCTGGTTTTGTTTATTAGCACAGAACCAGGGTTTGTTCTGGGTTTGTTTACTACTGAGAACTCCAGTTTGTTTCTGGTGCAATTTCCATTCAGTTTTCTGGGAATGAGGACTAGGACTGCTGTAAAGAAGGTTTTCTGTAGCTTTTGCATTTCCAAAAAATCTGCCAGGAACATTCCCTGCATGACCTAGTCCTTGCTTTCCTCAGCTTCTGTCATAATGGGGATTGGTCAYCTCAGAAGTTCTTCCCATTGCTAACAGGACTTCAGAGATTGTGAATTACTGGACAAAATTACTGTGTTTGTAAATGTTGTTCCTCTGGCAGGAGTCCAGGAAGCCAAATTCTGAGGGTGTGGTTGCTTCATTAAGCACAGCACTTTTAATTTTCAATGGCTTGGAATGTGTGGATGCAAATGCAGCATCAACATTGGCTGCTGTATTTGAGACTGAGCTTTATGCACTGGGTTCCAGCAGAGCCATTTCCCCTTGTCCTGTCCTTTAGTGCTTGGAAGAAGAGCCTGACCCCCCCTGGCTGTCCCCTGCTGGCAGGGACTTGTGCAGAGCCACAAGGTCCCCCCTGATCCCCCTTTTCTGCAGGCTCAGCCCCTTTCCAGCTCCCTCAGGGATTCTCCAGCCCTTCCCCAGCTCCCTCAGCCCCTCCTGACCACACTCGTGTTCCAAGGTGCCTCAGCTCTTGGGACAAGTGCTGGGCCAGSCTGCTGACAGTGGCAGGGAAGAAGAAAAACCTATCCCAGACCATCCCCAGCCTGCCACAGCCTAATCCATCACCTCTGGATCAGCTGCTGCTGCTGGGGGAGAGAGAACCCTGCTCTTGTCCCTGTGCAGGTCCCTCTGTGTCCCCATGGCCAGGGGGTTCCCAACAGGTGCCTCCTTCCCCTCCTGAGTTTGGTTTCTCTGCYCCTGCCAGGACCTGGAGCAGGCCCAGCTGCAGCTGGAAGAAGTGAGGTTCTTTGATTTGTTCGGCTACAGCGAGGAGGGAGGAGCGTGGCAGTGCTTCATGTGCAACAACCCCGAGAGAGCCACAGGTACTGCGGGTCCTGCCSCTGCCCCTGCTGCTGCTGGGGTCTGGTGGTGGGGAAAGGGCAAAGTCAAACCTTCCAGTGGCTCTTTTACCTGGAGTTCTCATTAAACTCCTCTTTGGTGAGGGAGTCACACCCAAATCTGCACCATCGCTGGTCCCTGGGGAGTGGGAGGGCTCTGCAGCCATCCCCAGTGTCCAGGTAAAGGATTGCATCTCCTGGASCTCAYCCCAGCTCCTCTGGAGCCCWCCCAGGTGCCACAAGTCAGGGGGTGTTGGCACAGAAACCACACCTGGGTCCTGCTTTCTCCACTCCCAGAATTATTTGCTTTAATGTCATTTACTGCACAGTGCACATCTCCTCAGGGACAGGGTGAGTAAGTCTTACAAAGGCATAATGCTTCAGCTGTATTGGGAAAGAGGGTGAGTGGAAAATAGGGAAAACCAGCCTTTTTCCCAGGTATAATCTCTGGAACCCAGCTTTTGAAGCTTTCTGGCACCCATCAGTGCCAGCTCAGTGCCCTGACAGGCAGAGGAATGTCTTGTCCTTAGATCTTTCTGCCACTCTGTTAAAGTCTGACCAATCCTGGCCAAGAATTTTGACTATTTTGGCCAAGTGTTTGAATAATTGGCTGTTTCAGAGATCTGTTTTAACAGTGTCTCTTCAGACTGCATCAATTCAGACTGAATTTAGGAAGTCTTGCAGGAGTGACCCAGCTGCTGCTGCCGAGGCTGGGCTGCCCCTGCTCATTCCATGGGTGCTTTGAGCATCTTCTCCTTGCCCTGTGGGACTCCAGGAGCAGAAAGGAAATCCTGATCTGAGTCACAACTTCATCTCCACAGTGCCCTCAGTGTGCTTTGCCATCACATGAGGTGTCAGGCTGAGCAAAACGAGCCTCTTGCTCCAAATGTCAAAGCTGAATGAAGTAACTCTGAATTTCCAARGACATTTCAGCAGCCCAGCCTTGCCTCACTCCTGCTCTCCTGGCTGTAACTGTCCTYTGCATGAGCAATTGCTCTCTTTGTCTCAGTTTAAAAGAATTTTTGTAAGAAAGGCTCATTGTGAGTATCATGATTTGCCTCTGAGCTCCAAAGGCCTTTAGAAAACCAAGGAAGTGAATTCCTTGAGTGGGTCATGTGAAAGCTGAGGAGAGGAAGGTGGAAAGGGGGAGCTCAGTGGAATAAAAACTTACAGGCAGTGACAACTCCACCTTTGTGTTGGTGCTGGGGAGCTGTGGCTGAGTGGGAGCCCTGCAGGGTCTCYCTGGGTTTGTAAGATCTGACACAGGAAATAATTTGGAGGTCTCCTTAGATTGGTAAGGAATTTAAAGGCTGTGAAACATCTTTTATTTTCATTCCAGAGTGGGAAAGACCCTTTGAAATCTGAAATACTTTTGAGAGGCAAGAAAGCAATTTCTTCCTCTCAGCAAGGCTGTTTGGCAACTGAATTCCTGTTGAAGAAGGAATTCAGAGGCAAAATTGTTCTCTATTATTTGTCTGCTGGGTTTGCTTCATGTGGGGTTTTGTTGCATTTTTTGGATGCCACGTTGCAAGATGCCATTTGTCCTGCAGACTTGGGCAAACTGTGCCTTAAAGCCCTGGCCTTGCCTAGGGATGGAATTCCTACCTCAGCTGTGGCTGCTCCTGGATCCCTGGCAGTGTCCAAGGCCAGGCTGGACACTGGGGCCACCTGGGATGGTGGAASTGTCCCTGCCCATGGCAGGGGTAGGATGAGATGATATTTAAGATCCCTTTGAGCCCAATTCCATGTTTCTGTGATCCATGATTCCTGTTKGGCTGCAGCTGGGAGGGATTTTGGAGCTGGCAGCTGATCCTGTGTGGAAAGAACCAGCCCAGCTGAAGCAAAGTGCTTTGATGCACCCACAGTGACAATTAGAGGAAGTCTGACTCCTCCTCATGCATCCTTCTGCTTCCAAAGCATCTCTTGCACAACCACACTTCTCCAGAATCCTGTTAARTCACCCTGGGTTGGCTCTGCATCCCCACAAACCCTGTCCATTTGCTCACAGAGCACAGAGGTGCCCTGGGCTCAGAGGGAGGAGCAGCAGCTCACCCTGGTGTGCTCCAGCCATGGCCTTTCCAGCTCAGCCACCAGGCACCTGGAATGCTGGAAAACGTCAGGATTCCTCCAGCACAGGCACCTGGAATGCTGGAAAACGTCAGGATTCCTCCAGCACAGGCACCTGGAATGCTGGAAAACGTCAGGATTCCTCCAGCACAGGCACCTGGAATGCTGGAAAACGTCAGGATTCCACCAGCACAGGCACCTGGAATGCTGGAAAATGCCAGGATCCTGTTGGGAGCCTCATTCCAACACAACCCCCTGCACTGAGAGTTTGGCTTCATCAGCTCTTGCACAAAACATTCCACAGAACCACTGGAGAGGGAATTGCAGCTCGTTCCCCCCTCTGGAAGCTCACAAAGACATGGCAGGGATCCCTGGGGGCTGCAGAGGAGCCCTGGGCAAGGATYTGGGATTCAGGAAGGACTGAGGGAGTTTGTGAATTCCTCTGGAAAACTGCAATTCCCTGGGAAAGCCTGCAGCACATGAACTTGGGAATTCATTTATCCCCCTCCTGCAGTGCCAACTGGGCAAAGAAATGAAGGAGCCCAGCTCYAATGCTCACTGGAAAATCATAAAAAGTGGCATCCAGCGCTGTGTTCTTTCCAGGTTTTCAGCAAAACCCCACGTGGTGATTAATGGAAGAGAGTGAATCCATATTCCCYGAGGTTAATTGCATTTATCTGCCACACATTCCATTCTTTCAACTTCACAGAGGTTTATTATCACTGAGATCATTCATGAATTCTTGTGGAGGATTTTATGTTTCATCAAATTCAAGATTTAAAGCTTTGGGTTTTATCTGTCTCAARTTCATCTTGGAAGAGCTTGGAGGGTTTTTAACTTTGTACTCAGTACCCAAACTGCTCAGAGCTGGGTGTGTTGTAGTTCTGCACAGAAAGCAAGAGGAGAAACAGAAAATTCCAACAGACACATCAACAGGAACTACTCAGGGTTAAATTGGAGTCAGTGTGTCTATACTGAGATGATTTAAGAAATAAACAGGTGTTTCAAGACCTTCGGATGTTTCAAGACCTTTTCCAGCTGAAAGGGGAGAGATTTAGATGGGATACTGGACAGGAATTGTTCCCTGGGAGTGAAAGCATTCCCACCATGAGGATATCAAGCACTGGAGCAGCTTGCCCAGAGATGTTGTGGAGATTTTTTAAGTCCCACGTGGACAAATCCAAGAGGAACCCAGAGTGACCCCAGGGGTGACCTTGCTTGGAGCAGGAGGTTGGAGGAGAGACCCCTCCAGCTCTCTTCCAGCTGRGTTTTTCTGGGATTCTGTGAAGCAAACCGCAAGGAAAATAAGCAGAAGGACTTAGAAAAATATTGGAAAAGAGCTTTATTCTTATCTTGCCTGAATCTCTGTCTCCCAATCAGCCCCTCAGACACGCTGGCATCGGGTTCATTACAGCCACTTTGGCAGCTGCCACCAGAACTCCCCTGGGCTTTTGTGGGTGCACAGGAGAAGTCCTCTGCTAGCAGTGCCTAAAGCCACTGGCTCCTCAAAGACAGATCAACATTTCTCAGCAAACCCTGGGTCTGAAAGATTTTGGCCATAAAAATTTACTTGAGGCCAAAATTGCACATTCRCTTCCCTTCTCATGCTGTGCTCCTGACCACGAACTACCCCAGCATCATCTGGTCCCTGAGCCTGCTGTGCTTCACCCCTCCCAGTTTGGTTGAAGCGTGTTCCTCCTGCTCTGGAGTGGGATTGAAGATGTTCCTGTGGAACCAGGAGCCAGGCAGGGAGCAATATTTAACAAAATTGCCAAGTTTTTAGCAAGGGGGACACTAAAATGTGTTTCTGTCCCACTGGAGAGCATGTAGGGAGAGGGTGCAGCCCCAAACCAGCCCACTGGGAAATGGACCCCCTTTTGCAGTGACAGCATTTATACAGGGAGAGAGCARCCCTGTGCTTCACCCTGTGCCATGCCAGGCTGGGTGCTGTGACTGCTGCTCCCACAGAAATACCCAGAGCAGTCGTGGAGTCAGGGCTGGAGTGGCTGCGTGGAGCAGAGCACGGCCCAAATCCTGCCCTGGAAATCCCAGCTGCAGCTCCCCCCCAGGCACYGAGGCTTTGCCAGCCCCCTGTTCATTCATCCATCTCCTTCCACGCTCTCCCTCTCTGCACAGACAGAAATATTTATGGGCTTTCCTGAGGAAATTGCTCGAGTCCACRCTGCACCCCCACCGGCCTCGCTGCCAAGGAAAACACTGGGGGAAGGACACATCCTTTATCCACAGCTGATGCCTGCTCTTGGTGCTGGTTTGCCCTCTTCCACACAGGGGCTGGGTGCCCAAAAAGCCTTTAGCACTCCCTTGGGTGGCACTGGGGCACCCTGCTCACCTCCATCCTCAGCAGCCTTTGGGCTCAGGAGGTGGCAGCTGAGGCTTYCAGGGAAAAGCCTTTTCCTCGGTGCTGGATGGACAGGGGGGCTGGAGAGCAGCCAGCCAGGGATCACTGCCCCTCTGACAGATGCTGGGATGGGCTCCAAGGCAAACATCCCATCCAAAAACATCCCTTCTCACACTGCCTGTGCCTTGTGCTGCCCTTGGGTCTGGCTGGTCCTTTGTGTTCCAGCCATCGATGTAAAGATAAAAGAGAAAGGACAAAGAGACCCCTGGGTGATACCAGGGCTTCCCAGTGCCAGGGAGCAGGGAGAGGTGGGATACTGGGAAGGAATTGCTGGCTGTGAGGGTGGGGAGGCCCCAGCACAGGAGRCCCAGAGAAGCTGTGGCTGCCCCTGGATCCCTGGAAGTGTCCAAGGCCAGAAATGGCAATTGCAGGGCTGAGGAACAACTGGGRGATGTCGTGGTGGGGAGAAGTTTGGGAGTAGGAAAAGAGATGGAAGAGGGGTCTGAGCTGTCATCTCCATGTACCTGGGCTCCCCAGCAGGAGCTGGCTGAGGGCTGAGCTGTGTGTGTGCAGTGAGAGCTGAGTGCTGGGGGCTGGGAACACGAGGGAGGCACAGTGAGCTCCCTGCAGCACGGCACGGGGAGAGGGAGGGCAGCAGTGACCSTGGCTGCGTGTGCCCTGCCCAGGTGTGCACCAGGACGGGCAGCCCCTCATGGAGGGCAGGCTGAAGGAGAAGCAGGTGCGCTGGAAGTTCATCAAGAGGTGGAAAACGCGCTACTTCACCCTGGCTGGCAACCAGCTGCTGTTCCGCAGGGGCAAATCCGTGAGTGCCTGCTCCCCTCCCTGCTCTCTGCTCCCCTCCCTGCTCTCTGCTCCCCTCCCTGCCCTGCTCCCCGCCCTGCTCCCCTCCCTGCTCCCCTCCCTGGGACCCCTCAGCTCAGAGTGCTCGTTTTCCCACACACAAAGTGCACAGGACAGCAGGGGCAGCCAGTGCTGCTCAGGAGCTGCCACTGCTGGGTCCCCAGTTGGCAGGGGACACAAAACCCATCTCATTCCAGCCCCTGCCATGGCAGGGACACCTCCCACTGCCCCAGGCCGCTCCAAGCCCCATGGCCTTGGGCACTGCCAGGCACAGGGCAGCCACAATATGTGGCAGCAGCAGCTGGTGACACCTGGGGACAAAGAAGGACGAGTTCACAGAATCCCAAAGTGGTTTGGGCTGGAAGGGACCTTAAATCTCATTGAATCCCACCCTGCCATGGCAGGGACACCTCCCAGTGCCCCGGGCTGCCCCAAACCCTGCCCAGTCTGTCCCTGGGACACTTTAAGCGCCCTCAGGTGCAGGTGGGGCCGCGGGAGGCTCCTGTGACACAGGTGACCCGTGCTCCGTGCCCTGTCCCAGAAGGACGATCCCGACGAGAGCCCCATCGAGCTGAGCAAGGTGCAGAGCGTCAAGGCCGTGGCCAGGAAGCGGCGGGAGCGGGGCCTGCCCCGGGCCTTCGAGATCTTCACGGACACGCGGAGCTACGTGTTCAAGGCCAAGGACCAGAGGGACGCCGAGGAGTGGCTGCAGTGCCTCAACGTGGCCGTGGCCCAGGCCCGCCAGCGCCACAGCCGCGAGGCCACCACCTACCTGTGACCTGCGGCCACCAGAGCCGGCTGKGGCACCGGGGACAGCCRCGGGGACACYSCCAGGTGGGCACAGCCACGGGGAGCAGGGGGAGCTGCCTGCAGAGCYACCAGGGCCTGAGGGACAMGGACACCTCCAGCAGCCGGTGCCAGCGTGGGAGCGCGYCCTGGCACGGGGACAGCAGAGCTGCCACATCCCTGGGGACATCCAGGGGCTTTCCTTCAGCCTGATGTGCTGGAAACCAGGAAATGGGGTTAGAAACCCAGGGGACACTGCCCCCCTGGGGTGGGGTCACTGCCACCCTGGACACTGCTCCCCTGGCACAGGGACACTGCCACCCTGGCACAAGGGACACTGCCACCCTGGACACTGCCTGGTGCTGCCACGTCCCCTGGGGAAATCCAGGGGGTTTCCTTCAGACTGATGTCCTGGAAGCCAGGGAATGGCGTTAGAGACCCAGGGGACACTGCTCCCCTGACACTGTCCCCCTGGCATGGGACACTGCCACCCTGGCACAGGGACACTGCCCGGTGCTGCCACGTCCCCTGGGGACATCCAGGGCTTTTCCTTCAACCTGATGCCCTGAAAGGCAGGGAACGGGGTTAGAAACCCAACCCTGAGGAGCACCAGGTCTCCAACACTGCCAAGAGAATTCCAAGAGTGARGACTTTCTGCTCTCCTTAATCAACTTGGTGTAAAAAAGTTAATTTTCCTTATTTAATCCTGGTGGGCTTTATCCTTTTTRTTGTTTATGTGTGTCTGTGCTGCTGCTTTCAGGTTTGAATTGGGAAATTTGAAAGATTTTCTATGGCTGGAAAATAATTTTAAATATTTAACTGGTTTGATTTTCCCTCTTTTTCCTGCTTTTGCTCTACTTTGTAACTGAATGTAATTTTTTAATTTTTTTTTTTTAATTATTTTTAATTCTCTTCTCCATTCTGTAACTTTTCAAAATTTCTGCCAGTCTGGAAAATTCCCAGTTTGTTTGATTTTCTTTAACTTTCAAATTATTCCAAAGTGGAAGAAATACTGCAGAAGAGACTGAAAGGAAAAGAGGGAGGCAAAAAAAGAATGAGCAGCCTGCAAGTGAAGAAATCAGCTCAGAGATCATTCAAGGCTGAGTAGAAATAAAATTYGAAATTTTTTAAGCTAGCTAAATGTATCTTTGGCAAAAAAAAGTTGCTGGAAATGTGGAAAAAATGAGGAAAAAATGTTTTTTTCTGTACCTTCCASTCAGTGGATGCAGGGCTGGAGCAGGGATGCTSCTGGCCKTGGCCCAGCCTGGCTGTGGGGTGTGTGAGGAGGAGGAAAAGGAGAGGAGGGAGTGGGATCTGAGGGATGTGCCAGGGTGGTTTGGTCCCTGCTCCCTGGCTGTGGTTGCACCACAGTTTGTGGCTCACAGCTGGGGATTCTGTCCCATGAAATGCAAAGGTTTGTCCCTGGAGCCTGATCCCTCCCAAGCACTGAGTGTTCTGGTGTTTGTGTCCCCAGCTGCCAGGGCTCTGCAGTGTGTTATCCYCACAGGTGAGATGCCAGAGGTTGGGAATGAGCATTTACCCAAATTAGAATGAGAAAAATGGAATTTCTGACAGCTCAGTGCCTGAGCTCTGCTGCCAGGCCAGAGCCAGAGCTGCCCCAGAGGGTGAGCACAGAGGGGCTTCTCAACCTGACCCCTCCAAACACCCTCAAACCTTCCAGGGAGAAGCCCTGGAGCTGTGCCAGGGCAAGGAACTGCCACGGACAGGGAAATCAGGCTGAGCTGTAAAGGCTGTTTGCTTTCTCTGGGTCCCCTTTTTGGGATTCCTGCACTCCTGGGGAGCTCTGCCTTCCTCTGCCTCTTCCTTCACCTTGCCCTCAGGACAAACCACTGAGTCTGTGGGGAATTAAGTCCATTTATAGGTGAGAACCTGGGATTTATCACCTGGAGTTGCAGAATTCCATCCTGCAGCTCAGGCTGAGTTCACCCACCCCAGGATGAGTTCACTGCTAATGGTGAGTTGGCCACCAGAAACAAGTTTTACAAATATTCCATGTTTCCTACCCTCAGAGCCAAGGCTGTCACTGATGTCACTGTGTCACCAACACATGTGTGAGGGACAAACAGAGCTCTGTGTCACCTGTGTCACCCCAGGCCTGGCACCAGCCCTGGCTGCCCCAGGGCTCTCACACCCTTCCTTTCAACCCCAGCCTGATGGGAACAATGTGGAACTCTGCTCTGGAGTCAGAGACACCCCAGGTGCTGTGCCAGGAAAGAATTCCCTAAAGTAGGGAGCCCAGCCACACTTCTCCTGACTTCAATTAAAACTTGGAGGGAAATGAAACAGAAATTCAGCTGGCAACTTCTCCCAGCCACCCTCCTAAAAGGAGAAACACAGAGATCATCAACCCAGGGCAGAATGAGAGCAGGGAACCTCTCAAGCAAATGTATAAATAGCTTTTGTTGGTTCTTTTTCAWACAACATGTATCAAACAGTTTGGATTGAAATATCCAAAATGTTTTGGATTTAAATATCTGAACCACTTTGGATTTAAATATCCAAAGTATTTGGATTTAAATATCCACCAGGAGCAGCTTGGTAGCTCTGATTGTGCAGAATTTCTCAGCTGGTTTGCTGAGAAATTCTGCAGAATCCCTGCAGGAACCATCCTGGTGCTTTGCAGTGACATCACTGGGAGCTCACTGAGGGTCCTTGGGCACATCCAGGAAAGGGCTGGATGCAAACCTCCTCCTCAGAGCCCACAGCTCCAGGACTGCCTCAGGAGAGAGCTCCCAGTCCAAACCAGCACCTCCAGTCCCTTCCACACCCTGGGGGCCCAGACCCAGCTTTAGGGTTTAACCAAACCAAACCAAAGTCCAGCCCTGATCACTCCTGAACGTGAGCAATTCCCAAACCCTCCAAGTTCTACAGATCAGCACTGCTTCCCTAGGGAACAAATCCTTCAAAATATGAGCTCCCACTTTCATGAGCAGGTTTCTGCAAGGACAATAATCCATGTTTTCCTGAAAGAGCTGATGTCCCCCGTGGGTCCTTCAGGGATCCCAGTGTGGGYGAGTGTGTGGCCTCAGGAACACCCAGCAGCACCTGGGCTCAGCTGGGAAGGGCTGGCTCACACCCGGGGCTCTGTCACTGCTGCAGGGCAGGGCAGGAGCTGTCCCCTGGCAGGGTGGGAGCAGCACTGGCTGCCAGCTGTGTGCAGTCCATGGGGATGTGCTGGATCCCTGTGCTGCTGGGATGGGATTTCCTAGAAACAGGAGCTGTAGGGCTGGTTTGGGAGAGCTGAGCCCAGCTCTGGGAAGCTTTCCAAGGCAATGTTACCTCCCAGCTCTGCCCCCTCCCTGAACAGAGCGTTCCCCAGCGTGTGTGACAGGGATGGAGCAGAGCAGAAATGGGAGCCATTGCACACAGCCTGCATGCAGCATGGGGAGACATGGAATAAGCTGGATGTTATTTTTCCAGCCATTCCAATTCCCAGCTCAGCCACCCATGGGACCAACCTTGCCTGATTCTTGTTGACAAGTGCTCTAATTCCTCCCGATGCTGATGACTAATATTCCTTGGGTAAAATCCTTGACCTTGCCAGATGCAAAACTCCTGTTAACTCTAAGAGGGCCAGAGTTTTCCTTGGATCCCTGTGTGTCCTGGGGGTGCCTTTGCAGCTCCCTGCACTCCCCAGCTGCAGGAACACCCATCCCTTCCCCCACCACTGACAGACCTCTGGCACCTGGTTGGCAGCCAGGAGTATTTTGGTGGGAAAAGCTGCTTCCTGAACTTCCAGCAGCACCAGGAGCCAGCTGTGCCTCCAGCAGCCTGCAGTGAGGCCAGCCCGTGGCACCTGTGGGATGTGAGCTCCTGGCAATGTCACTGCTGCTGTTTGGGGGCAGTGACAATTCCTGGAGCTCCTCATTCTCCAGGGGCAGGGGGAAACAAGAAAAATGGGGTTTGATTGGGGTTTTTATCCCCACAGAAACAATAGAGACCTGCCTGCAGCAGTTAGGAAGGGTTTGTATTGCACCTGTGAAGGAGCAGACATTGATTAATTAGTTGTCAAATTACAGCTACATTCAGTTGGCTGGATTGTTCCATAAATCTCCCTGTTGTCTAATTAGGTGAAGAAAGAAGCAAAATCAGACTTGATTCATTTGACTGCTTCACTGAAATGAACTGGAGCTCTCAAAACACTTTGTGCTGGGCTTGGCTTTGCCAGGACATGGATGTCCCTGGCTGGCCCCCCCTGGGACCCCCCTGGGACCCCAGAGCCCAGCCCAGGGTGTCTGTCCCACCCCAGGGATCCTGGTCCCAGCCCCTCCAGGGGATCCCCCTGGCCCCAGGCAGCCCTGACAGCTCTCACCCTGCCCCAGGACATCACAACATTTAGATTTATTTGCTTCTATAGACTGGAATATAAGTGTTGTGTCCATCTTCTGTGGATATCAACTCCCCAGCCCTGGAAGTGTTCGCGGCCAGCCTGGATGGGGCTTGCACAAACCTGGCGTGGTGAGAGATGGCCCTGCCCATGGAACAGGATGGTCTTTGGGTCCCTTCCAACCCAAACCCTTCCATGATTCTGTGAAAATCCTGGCATTTGAGTAACTGCAACTTCTGGGACACACCAACACCACTTGTTTTGTTTGGTTTGGTTTTTTTTTTTCCCTAGGACAGGAGTAAAAATACATTTACACAATAGCCATTGTTTGAGAGCCAAGATTTGCCTCCTGATCTCTGCCCCTGCCCTTCCCTTCCGGCTCCTCCTCAGCAGGACAATCAGGACCTGTGGTGGCTGTCAGTGTGTCCTGGAGGGGACAGAAGGGCACCCTGGGATGCCAGGGCTCCTTCCCAGCCAGGCCACGGCCCTGCAGGCAGTGCCAGAGCAGGTGGCACCACGGCCACCCCCAGGCCCTGCTCAGCCACTGCCTTGGATGTGGTTTCACCCCCAGAGCGTGGCTGAAGGTCACTGAAAACCCAGGATCACAGAAGCCACGCCAATGCCTCCAGGTTAGGAGTGAAAAAAACCTGGTTTTCCCTGGCAGCTGCTCATGGAAAAGCTGTGTGTGAGAGAGGGTTTTGTTTGTMGGGGTTTTTGGGAAGGAGAACTTTGCGTCACCACCAGCGCTCCCCTCAAAGGCTGCAGGCCTGCCCCAGGTGGCACCAGGCTGTCCTTGGGGTAAACAACAGGAGCAGGTCCCTGTTGTGTGACAGAGCAGAGCTGTGCCCAGAGGGCCCTGCCTGGCTGTGCTGGGGCCTCAGCCCCAGGGGAACACCATGGCCAGGCCAGGGCTGTTGTTTTTGCTTTGAAGGACGCGAGTGTGAGGATGCTTTGCTCCAGTGCAGGTGGTGTTTAGGCAACAGCAGAGTGTTTTTCCAGCTGTCCATGGCCCTGCCTCAGCTCAGAGAATCACGGAATCAGGGAATCCCTGAACAGTTTGGGTTGGAAGGAACCTTAAAGAGCACCTTGTCCCACCCCATCCCACACCTTCCATGTCCCAGGGTGCTCCARGCCCYRTCCAGCCTGGSCTTGGACACSTCCAGGGATGGCTGCTGGCTCCATGAGGTCCCTCTGTGTCCCACTGCCCAGGCAGCACCAGGGAAATGGTGGGAGCACAGTGCCCACTGACACCTTTGGGCTGTGGCTGATGCTACAGAGCCACAGTTCCCACCAGGCCTGGCCATTGCACAAGTCCAGAGAGGTGCATCTTGTTTTGATCATTGCATTTTGGGTTAGGGAACACAGCTTGACACGAAATCCAAAAATGCCAGAAATGCCTTTTGTCCACCAGAGGTTTTCAGCAGCTTGTTAAACACTCACAGATTGTTTGGGCAGCCCAAACCCTGACAGGCCTGGGATGGAGACATCTTTCCTTTATTTGGGCTGATGTGTGAGGTTACCCAGCTCTCACTCCCCCAGCCATTGCTGCATCCCAGAATGTGACTTGGGAAAAACAGTCCTGCAGAGTGGTCAGAAGTGTCTGGAATATTCCCGTGGATCAGTGAGCAAACAAGGTGCTCTGAGCCCCTGGAGGTGGGCACAGAGAGGAGAGCCTGGCTGTGTGCTGCCAGAGGCACAGCTGCAGGACCTTAGGCACTCAGGTGGCACAGGGATAAAGGGGCATGCAGAGCATGGGCAGGATTTGCTGATGGCAGCAGGGGATTGTGGCTCAGCACTGCTGGGTGGGGAGAGTTTTGGCTCACAGGCCAAGAATGTGGAGCAGGAGAAGTGCACCTTAAAGAACAACAACAACATGCTTGGCTGTGATCCATGAAGCTGCTGGATGTGCTGGAAGTTGGTGGTGACCTGGAGAAAGCCATGGTGGGGCCTGCTTGGGCCTGGACTCCCAGAGAAGAGTCCCAGGAGCAGAATGTCCAAATCCCAGGTGTTTTGGGGTTCAGGAGGTCCCAGCTGGTCCCTGCAAGTGCTGCTCTGGCTGCCAAGGGAAGCAGGTGAGTGTGCAGCACCTGGGCTTTGGTGTCATCCCAAAGGAGCTTTGGGGACAGCCTTGCTCTGCTCCAGACACAGAGGGAATCAAAACTTTGGGGGGAGCCCAGGGTGTGGAATCCACCAGTCTGAAACCCCAAATTGGTTCTTTTGGTGTGGTGTGGCCATGGGAGAGCCACAACTGCTCCATGCATGGCTGGGATCCTGCTGCTTTCAGTCTCCCAGCTTTTCTGTGAAGCTCCAGTGCAGTAAAAATTGCAGTAATTATACTAAATTGTGACTTTCCTCTTGATAATGATGTATGCAAATGGGCTTTAAGGGGACAATTGAATTATGCTGGTCCCTTCTGGGGCTCCTCTGTGACACCAGAGCAGATGTCAGGCACAGTTTGAGGGCAGAACCACCACAAGTCTTGTTCTGCACAACAAGGGCAGGAGGCCTTTTCTTCTTCCAGCTCTCCTGGCAACACCTGCAGGCAAAAAGGGCCACAAAATCAGAATGAACACATTTTGAACCTGACATAATCCTTTATTAGTGCAGTCCTATCTGCGACCAGTGCAGGAGAAATGGGGAATTTCCCTTCTAAAGACCCCTGAGCTTCCCAGCCTCTGCCTCCCTTCTGTGCCTGGGGAGGATCAGAACTGCAGGATCCACTCCTAAATCCTGCACAGCCTCTGTCAGAGCTCCTGGAGACGGGCACCACACTCTGGGTGTTATTTGGACATTTTTTTCCCAGTTTAATTCGGCTCAGAATTGAGTTTTACCTCAGGTCACACACAAATGTTACCAAGTTTTGGGTTGTTTTGCAGTAAAGTGCTGCCTCCTGCTGGGTACGGGGCCCTCTGAGACAGCTCAGGAATTTATTACAGAGAATTTCTCTCACCTGAACTTTGCAAAAGCCTTTGCAGAGACTGTTGAGCACTATTATTATTATTGTTATTGTTATTATTATTATTACATACACTTGCCAAACCCCATTTTTTAGTGATTTAGGGAAATACTAGAAAGTTACGTTGTCAGTTTTCCCAGAAACCAGAGAAGGCTGAAAGCATCTTTAAGAATCTCCAAGTTCAGACCCTGATCTGTTCCAAAAATGAGGGACAGAATTACTCCACGCATTATTTAGACCCTCAGTGCATTATTTAGTCAAGAATGTTGACTAAAAGGAGATTTATATTAAAGACAAGCCTTACTCTAATATATGATATTGGACACTGTGGGGCACCTTTGCTCATAAAGGCAGAAATCCCTGTTTCTGTCAATCCTGAACAAAATGCCTTCCCCAGAAATGACTTATTAACACGATTTTAAAAAATTAATTGTATTCCTTTGTGTAATTCCCTTAACTCACA